>CAUYUJ010016174.1:57500-72500 GCA_963575745.1 Prorocentrum cordatum | reverse complement strand
AGCAGCTGGCCCCCGAGCAGCCGGGTACGCCCTCCGAGCAGCCCGTGCAGCACCCAGAGGTCCTCCTCCTCCTCCTCCTCCTCCTTCTCCTCTCCTCCTCCTCCTCGTCCTCCTCCTCTTTTGCGCGCGAAGCGCGCCAGGGGCGGCGCCACCGGCGGCGCCGCCAGGAGGGCCCAGCGCCGATCCAAGAAATCCACGCGGAGGGCAGAAAACTGATGCTTATGCAGTTTTGCCTTCTTCGACTGAGGGGTCCCATTGCGCCCCCCCCCCTTCTCGTGCCACCCATCCCCTCCCGCTGCCGTGGAGCCGCACAGCGGCTGGCGAGCAGCTCTGAGCGGCGGCGCCCACCGCCGCGGCGCATGCGGGGCGCGGCGCGGTGCCCGCTTGGATGCAGCGCAGCTCGCGCCAGCGCTCTTCCTCCGCCTCCTCCCTGCTCCTCCTCCTCTTCCATCCCTTGTCCTTGATACCTAACTTCTCCCTGTCGCACCTCCAGACGTGTCGCCATGGCTGGCCGGGCGTTTTTTCTCTTGAGAAGTCCTTACCATCCTGTGGCCCTGAAGCTTGATTTTTGTGCAACAGTTTCAAGGGTGGAGGGCGGCCTACTTTCGAAATGCGGCTGTGGCCTCCGCGCTGCGCACATTCGTCTGAAAAGCTTGCAGCAGCTTCAAGGAGGGAGGGCGGCCCGTTTTCACAAAGTGGTTCTCGCCTTTGCGCCAGGCACGATTGTCTTACAACCTTATTGCAGCTTCCATGATGGAGGGCGGCCTGCTTTCAAAACGTGGCTCTAGCTTTGTCGCCGCGCACATCCGTTTTACAAGTTTACAACCGTGTCAAGGACTCGACCGACTCAAGACGACACGCTGGTCCCAGGGAGGTGGTCTAGACCTCCCAGTGGCCCCGCACAGAACAACGACATGACTCTTGATGGTCTCGGTCCTCCTCCTCCCGTGGCGCTGCTCGGCCCTGCGTGCGCCCTCCCGCCCAAGCTGGTGAGGCCGACCGAGCGCCCTGGAGCCCGCGTCCCATCAAACGGGAAGCTGGGAAACCCTCTCCCCTCGAGCCCGATGAAAGGGTAGAACAGGGAAAGGCAGGAGGCTGCTACAGCGCCCTGGAGCCCGCGTCCCATCAAGTGGGAAGTTGGGGAACCCTCTCCCCTCGGGCCCGACGAAAGGGCAGGGTAGGGAAAGGCAGGAGGCTGCTAGACGGGATCGTTGGACAGGAGCTCGTCTTCCGAATCCTGCAGACTCCTTTTTTTAATCGCATTTGCCCACGTAAATGGCACAACAAACAGCCAAACCATGCGCGCAACAAAAAAGCGGGGCAAGGGGTGAGGCCACGAGGAGACCGCGAGGCGGCCTTTGGCCAGCGAGTTTCCGAAGGCACCGCGGCTGGGCCAGAAGCGTCACAGGCCCCGACGGGGCCACGAACGACCAAATGTGCATACAGGGGGCACGGAATCCCGAACCGAGCTGTCAACCGCTCATGACGATGGCTTCCGGGAGGCGTCGACATATTTCCAAGAGCCTCACAAACGGTTCCACGATGCTCCCAAGAGGCACCCGAAATACCCCCCCCAGAGATTTCAATGGGGCTTCCGGAAGGTGCTTGTCCTTGGCGGGCTGGGTCGACAGCCGCTGGATAGTTGCCCAGCGCTAGTGTCTTCGCCTGGCGATCTAGGTCCCTGCCACACCCGCCGACCGTTGCGTGGCCACTAGGCAAATCGTTGTTTATTTGTCTCACCAAACGCGTTCCACTACTCGCAAAGTGCCTACTCGCCAACGTCCGAGAACAACTAAATCTTCCTCGATATAATGGATCGTAATTCCCCCTAGGCGGATCCAGGCCATTTGCGAGTCTATCATCTTCACTCTGAATACGCACGTCAGACCGTTGACACATTCTTCGAATGTCTGGGGCACACTTCGAACGCATCCCTCCACGCCCTTTGCCCATGTCGGTCGGTGCCCTTCCGTCCCCTCTCGTCGCCTGCCCCCATGCGAAGCCTCGCCCGCCTGCCCCCCCCCTCCGCCCCTCCCGCTCCCCCTTCCCCTTCCCCGTCCGCATGGCGTCGACCCCCCTATGCTACTTTACCCCGCGCCTCCGCGGCCACGGATTCGTCTGCCCTCAATGGATCCAAGCGACCCAGAGAGCCCCCCAAAAAATGATTTAGAAAGCGCCCTGAGGGCCCAAGAGCGCTCTCAGGCGGACCCAGGAGACCCCAAGAGCCTCCGAGGTGCCTCCAAGGCGCTACCACGAGGCCCCAAAAGATCCCCAAGAGGCACCCAAGAGGCACCCAAGAGGCACCGAGGAAAATACCCCAATAGGGCTCTTTCCCCCCCTCCTCACCATCCACTCCTGATCTCCCCCCCATCCTCCTCTTCCGTCCTCCGTCGTGCGGGCGGCCGCGGACGCAACCTGACTCGTACGCGCGTCGAGCGAAATGGCTTGTGCGCCCACTACCGTGTCGAGTAACTGCGCCCACGAAATGTGCCCGCGAATGTACCCACTAACAGTACCCAGTAACTGTGCCCACTAATTGTGGCCACTAATGCACTCACTAACCGTGTCCGTGCATTTTCCCGCGAATTTGCCTGCTAATTTGTCCCGCGGTTTTTCCTGCGAATTTGCTTTTTAATTATCCCGCGAATTGACCCGCCAAGTTTCCCACCAGTTTACCCGCTGCCCGCGCCGGAAAGGGTGCCCATCAGCGCTTCCCGTTAGATTCAACAGTCGGAGTCAAGTCGAAGTCGAAGCTCTTGCCCAGGGACACTGCTCAGACGTTGGGAGGCACCTCGCCCGCCCCGCCCCCCCCCCGCTCTGCGAGAGAGGCGCCCAGCCCTCCTCGAAGACGGGAGGGAGTGCGGGAAGAGGAAGGGGGGAGGGAGGGTGCGAGGGGCATGGGAAGACGGAAGGCGGGGCAGGGGTTAGGTCGGACAAGTCTTCCCACAGGCGGATTTCCAGCGAAAAAATATTAAGAGTCCGTATTTAGAAATATTCAAAAGTAGTAGAACAATCGTCCGTAGACTATTTTGAACTATTTTGGAATATTTTTCCTGTAGAGGACACGCCCGACTTATTCAAACATTGCAAGTAAAATATAGCCTGCGGAAGATGTTCTACTTGTTTGACTATCTTTGAGTATCTGTTGACTATGGTTCAATTTTCGTTTAAAGTCCGCCTATAGGAGGACGTGCCCGACCTAATACGTGGGAGTGTTCGCGGGGTCTTCTGATGTCTCCGGAGGGCTTTGGATGTCTCGCAGATGCGAAAAACATCCAAAAACTTCAGTCCCCGAACCTCGACGACATCCCTATGCTGTTGAAGGCCAAATCCGCCACCATCCCCGCTGGCACGTTGAGGCGTGGGAAAATACCAAGCGTTGTTTGGCAGGGTTTCTGTAGTCTTCCAAGGGCCCCCGCGCCGACTTGCGTCCATCTGCATGATCCGTCCCCCTTCCCAAGACTCCCCGGGCGCCCCCACGCATCCTTGGCGCTCTCCAGGGCGTCCAGGATGCCCAAGATGGCTCCCAAAACGGCCCAGGCATGTTCATCAATGCCGCCAAGATGGCCCAAAACGCCTCCAAGAAAACCCAAGATGGTCCCTAGACGGTCCAAGATGGCTTCAAGACTGCCCCAGGGTCTCTCAAGATGAACCAAAAGTACTCCAACAGAGCCTCCAGCAGGGCTCGAAGGGGACAATATCATAGATGTCCCGTACAAGTTTGATGGATCTTCGCATTATTACCTTTTCGGGCTTCTGTCAGCTCAAGACGGCCCGAGAAACCCCCAACATTGCTTCAAGATGGCACCCGATGGCCTCAGGAGGGCACCGCGACGGCCCAATGTGGTTCCAATATTGCCCAAGAGCGGTCAACTATGACCCCAATTCTGTCGCGCCGAGACTTAGCGTTGCTTCGCAAGTCGGTCAACGCGAATAATAGTGAGAGAGTCGTGCGTGGATGCCGCATGGCGCTGGCGAATTCGATTTCAGTGTCGCGCAACTGCTAGTTCTGGACCCCAGCCATGCGCAACATTCCAGCGAACGCAACGCCCGGCATTCTAAAAGCCACCACCACCGCAGTCTACGGCGCCGCGCAGGGGCGTCTTCCAGATATTGTTTTTAGATATTGTCTTTCTGATTCTGTGTGTCAATACGGAAATGTAGTCGCCGCTGCCGATCGTGTTCAAAACCAAGAAGATGAAATGTTGGTGTCGCTGGACTTGGCCCCCCCCAGCCCGACCTGAGCCCCACAGACCGTCTCGCCGTTCCCAAAATGTGGGGTGGGTACGAAATCTGCTGCATTCAGATGGTTTCGGACCCGGCGCCGGGCCCATCCCTCGATACATGGGCGCCTCCCTCGGCGCCAGGAGGCGCTGGAAAAACCAGTTATCTGGATTGATGTTCGACCCTACTCTTTGCTGCCTTCGTTCCCCCAGATCCCTGGCGGTAGCGAAGGTGGCTCCGCTGCGCCACCCGCCTGCAGAAGGGGGGCCCGCCAGGAGACCGCTTTGGCTGTCTGTGTTCGGCCACGCGCAGAGGGGGTACAGTCTGACCGAGGTATAAGATCGAGGTCAGTTCGGGGAGGTACCCTTGTGTTCTTCGTGTTGGTTTGATGATCTTGCGCATCCTGGGGAGGGTACCCTTTGATGTTCTATTTGTTTTGGCCGACTGATGTTCTCATGTTCTTGAGGTGTGTTCTTCTGGCCTAGGTCCGACTGCAGGGAGATGGGATAATGCTTCTTGGAAGGACCCTGCTTCTTAGAAGGCGCGGACCTTGTCTACAGATGTATGGCCAGCGCCTTCTAGGAAGAAGCCTCCTAAGAAGCCCAACGCCATGTCTCCCCTCCATCTACCCACCTCTGCGCGCCGCCACGGTGTGCAGCACAGAGGTCCTCGGTCCCCCGAAGAGACACCAACATACGCAAAGTTTTGTCGGAAATTGCCAGAATCCAATACGAAGCAGCCGCACGAACGTACACTTTCGGAGCTCCGCGCGGATTTTTCGAATCTGCGTTGGGCACCACTGGCGGCGCTGGAGGCGCCGCCCCTGGCGCGCTCCGCGCGCCAGCGAGGGGGTTCAGCGCCAATCCAAGAAATCCGCGCGGACCTCCCATGTTTATGTCTATATAGTTGTTGCTCCTCTGTAGAAGTAGCCCTGGCCCAAGGTGCCCCCAGCTTTTCGCATCCTTTTCGGGCCTTCTGGGCTGTGTGGGCGGTGCTCTGGGGACCATCTGCGGCTCCCTGGGAGGAAGCTGGGGTCGCCGCGGGCCAGGGCCGTGCAGATCTGTTGCAGATATGTTGGATCGGCGTTGGGACCCCCTCCCTGGCGAGCGGAGCGCGTCAGGCGGCGGCGCCAGCTCACTGCCCGAGAAGTGTCCTGCGATGGTTCCGCTGAGGCCCGCACCGTGCGCCCCCCCAAATGCCGCCAGCAGTTGGCCTACCTCTGTTGGTGCCATCGCCGGCGGTGCCTGCCCCAGGTGCAGCTGGCACGGCCGCCGCAGCCAGAGCAGAAACAGCAGCCGCAGCAGGAGCCACATGCCAGCGTGGTTCGAGGAGGAGGGCAGCGAGTACGATGATGAAGATGATGCCGATGTCGATGCTGCTGCTGCTGCTGCTGATGATGATTATGAGGACGACGTTTGAGACGAGTTGATGGTGATTCTACAGGCTTACGCCACATCCGCCGACCCCTTCTGTGAGTGTTGTGAGGCCAGGAGTTTCTGGTCAGCGGCGTCTTGTGTGAGGGTGCGGTGTCGCGCGCGGGTGGTGGCAGATACGTAGGGGGTCTACATGTTTGCGTGATGCCGGTGGCCTGGGGCGTGTTTTGCGAGCGCCTTGCGTGCTGTGCACCCGGGTGCGGGGTGTCCTTCTGGGAGGTCGGTTTTTCGACCCGCAACCAATTGGAGGACCACCGAAAGACGAAAGGAGCAAGAGTAGCGTGCGGAAGCTGTGATCAGCGAGGCATCACCGCGAAAGATGTGGCAAATGAGTCGAAACGGGTGAAGAGGCCGTTGACGTTCGCAGCGCGCACGAAACAGTTCGCGCGGCAGCAGCACATTAACGCCGAGCAAGATAGTGAGCACGTCGCGAGGAAGAGCAAGGCTGCATGCGCGGAGTGCATTGCAGTTGGCTTGACGGCTCGCAGTACGGAAGCGTTTGGGGGTCTTTGGGGGGCCTCCTGGGGGCCTCTTGGGGGCTCCTTGGGGCGACTTGGCGGCCTCTTGGGGGCCTTTGGCGGCCTCTTGGGGCACTCTTGGGGCCCCCTGGGGCTCGGGGGGGCGGAAAGCTGGATTTTTGAATTTTTGGTTGCCCTCTTGGTGCCGTCTTGGAGCCTGGGCCGTCTTTAGGACCTCTTGGGCCGTCTTGGGGCCATCCTGGGCCGTCGTGGGGCCGTCTTGGGGGCCTCTTGGGCCGTCTTGGGGCGGTATTCGTGTTTTTTTGTTTCTCTCTTCTTCTTTTTTTGAACAAAGGAAATAAGCAAACTTTTGCGTCTAGGGACCCCCTGGGACGCATCTTGGGGGCGTCTTGGGCCATCTGGAGGCCATCTCGGGTGTCTCCGATCGCTCTTGGACCGTCGGGGACCATGTTGAGTTCTCTTGGAAGCCACTTGGGGCGCTCCTGGAGCGCTCTTGGGGCCGTTTTCGGGGCTCTCTTGGGCCGTTTTCGGCGCCTCTTGATCTTGGGTTGTCTTGGGGCCCTCTCGGAGGTTTGATCGGGCGCGCGCGTGGGGCCCGATCGACTAAAAGGGGGGGCCCAGCTTGAAGCTACCCCCCTCGCTTGCTTAAGGGGGGGGGGCTTCGGAAGCCCCCCACCCCCCTCCCCCCCTGTTCGTGGTTCTGAAAGGGGGGGGGGCTTCCAAGCTCCCCCCCCCTCCTTCCCTTTAATTGAGCCGGGGTGAGCCCCCCCCCCCTTTGAAGGGGGGGGGCTTCGGAAGCTACCCTCCCCCCCCTCCCTTTTCGTGGCCGGAAAGGGGGGGGGGTCCAAGCTACCCCCCCCCCCTCCTTTCAATGGAGCTGGGGTGAGCCCCCCCCCCCTTTGAAAGGGGGGGGGGCTTTGGAAGCCCCCCCCCCCTCCCTCCCTTGGTGCAAAAGGGGGGGGGGGCTTGAAGCCCCCCCCCCTTCCCCCCTTTGGCCGCCCAGCTCCCGGAGCCATCGCCCTCCCTTTCGCCTCCATTTATTCCCGCCCCTCTCCCTCCTCCTCTTCTTCCTTTTGCCTCCTCCTCTTCCTCGTCCTCCTCATCCTCCTCATAGTCATCATCGTCATCATCATCATCATCATCATCATCATCGTCATCATCATCATCATCGTACTCCCCCGCGGGTCCTTCCGTTCCTTTTCCTCTCCTCCTCCTCCTCCATTTCCCTCCTTCTCATCATCATCATCATCCTCCTCTCCTCCTCCTCCTCCTCGTTATCCTCCTCCTCCGTTTCCCCATCCTCCTCCTCCTCCTCCTCCTCCTCCTCCTCCTCCTCCCCTCGTCCCTCTCCTCTCCTCTTTTTCCTCCTCCTCCTCCTCCTCCTCCTCCTCCTCCTCCTCCTCCTCCTCCTCCTCATGAGACGCACTCTATGAGGCTCCAGAGGGCCCATAATGTCTGGTTCTGTCAAGCTTGTGGTTTCTATGCCCATGTTGCCATGCGTGGGCTGTCGAAACCATGTTCTCATAAGCTTGATCCCCATCGTCGTGAATATTTGAGTAGAATCGATGATGGGTTGTGGCCGAAAGCTCTCAGTCAAGCTGAGCAGCTCTCTCGTGCCCGCTAATTCCTGGACCACTACGTGGGATAGCCTGTTCCTGTTCCTGCTCCTCCTCCTCCTCCTCCTCCTCCTCCTCCTCCTCCTCCTCCTCCTCCGCCTCCGCCTCCGCCTCCGCCTCCTCCTCCTCCTCCTACCTCCTCCTCCTCCTCTTTTTCCTCCTTCTCCTCCGCCCCCCTCCCCCTCCTCATCCTCTTCCGCCTCCCTCCTCCTCCTCCTCCTCCTCCTCCTTCTCTCCTCCTCCTCCTCCTCCTACTCCTCCTCCTCCTCCTCCTCCGTCCTCCTCCTCCTCCTCCTCCTCCTCCTCCCCTCTCCTCCTCCTCCTCCTCCTCCTCCTCCTCCTCCTCCTCCTCCTCCTCCTCCTCCTCCTCCTCCTCCTCCTCCCCCGCCTCCTCCTCCTCCTCCTCCTCCTCCTCCTTCTCCTCCTCCTCCTCCTCCTCCTCCTCCCTCCTCCTCCTCTTCCTCCTCCTCCTCCTCCTCCTCATCTTTCTTCTCCTCCTCCTCCTCCTCCCCCTCCTCCTCCTCCTCCTCTTTCTCCTCCTCCTCCTCCTCCTCCTCCTCCTCCTCCTCCTCCTCCTCCTCATCCTCCTCCTCCTCCTCCTCCTCCCCCCCCTCCGCCTCTCCCATGCCCCGCCTCCTCCTCCCCCAGGTGGCCGCCGTCTTACACGAACACTGCCAAACCCGACTGGCTGGCGTTCTCCGAATTACATTTCGTGCAACTATCGGGGGGGGAATAGTATTTTCCCCAACCCTCCTTGGTTGGGTATTTGTTTTGAATAGAGCAGTGTGGTCTCCACTTCCTCCTTCCCGTCCCGTCTCCCTCTTGCCTCCTCCTGTCTTGCCTGCGGGGGGCTGCGATCTGTGAAACTGTCGCCACTTTCGAGGCTTGCTGGGGGGCCCAGCACAGTGACGCCACGGGCGGACCGAAATTAGACCTCGCCATCCCTGGGGGGCTGCGATCTGTGAAACTGTCGCCACTTTCGAGGCCTGCTGGGGGGCCCTGCACAGTGACGCCACGGGTGGACCCAAATTACACCTCGCCATCCCTGGGGGGCTGCGATCTGTGAAACTGTCGCCACTTTCGAGGCTTGCTGGGGGGCCCAGCACAGTGACGCCACGCGCGGACCCAAATTAGACCTCGCCATCCCTGGGGGGCTGCGATCTGTGAAACTGTCGCCACTTTCGAGGCCTGCTGGGGGGCCCAGCACAGTGACGCCACGCGCGGACCCAAATTAGACCTTGCCATCCTTGGGGGGCTGCGATCTGAGATCCCCGCTTTCGAAGTGGCTAGGGTTGCTCAGGGATTGCAACTAATCAGCTTTATCTAGTCCTTGTCCTGAAGCCAGTGTCCTGCGAGTCTCCCAAATTCCGTCTGCAGACATATGTAACGCTCGCTCCGTCATCGCCCCTTTTATGAAGTGTCCCAAACTATTTGCGCCCCGCGTTTGCGCAGGGGGTACGTCGCCAGGGTAATTTTTCGTTCCCGGGCGTTGGCACGGGACGAGTTGAATGATACACTTGCGTCGCAATCGATTGCAGTCCATTGGATTGCAAACGATTCGATTGCAATCCATTGGATTGCAATCGATTGGATTGCAATCGGTTGAATTGCAATCGATTCAATCGATTGGATTGCAGGGGAGGGACAGGACGGAAGGGAGGGAGGGGAGGAGAGGGAGGGGAGGGAGGAGATGGAACGAAGGGTGTGGAGGGAGGGGAGGGAGCGGAGGGAGGTGGGGAGGGGGATTGCAGTGGAATGGAGTGCAATCGATTGCAAGCGATTCGATTGGGATTTTCGATCGTCGATCGTTGATCGTCGATCGTCCATCCTCGATCGTGGATTGTTCATTTTGGATCGTCGGCGAAAGGGAGGGCGGAGGCTCCGGGGGCTGGGCGGCCAAAGGGGGGAAGGGGGGGGGGGCTTCCAAGCCCCCCCCCCCTTTGGCACAAAGGAGGGGAGGGGGGGGAGTTTCCAGCAGGGCGGCTCCAAGGGAGGGGGGGGTAGCTTAAGTCCTCCCTTTGGAAAAGGGGCAGGGGGGTATCTTCCGGGGCGGCCAAAGGGGGAGGGGGGGTAGCTTCCAAGCACCCCTCCGCCCTTTGCACGAAAGGGGAGGGGGGGGGTAGCTTCCAGCAGGGCGGCGCCAACGGAGTGGGGGGTAGCTTAAGCACCCCTTCTCTTTGGAAAGAGGGGGAGAGGGGGGGTAGCTTCCGGGGAGGGCCCAAGGGGGGAGGGGGGGGGGCTTCCAACAAGGGCGGCTCAAGGGGGGGGGGGGGGGTAGCTTAAGCCTAGCCCCCCCTCCCCTTTGCTCGGGGCCTGTGGGCGCGCTCTCTCGTTCGATTCTTGGACCGCCTTGGGGCGGTCTTGGGGGCCTCTTGGGCCGTCTGGGAGCGTCGGAAAGCCCAAAAGGCGAATATGTGAAAAATGTACGTTTGAGAAAGGGAATGGGCCAATGTTTGCGTCTAGAGGCCCTCTTGGGACGCATCTTGGATGCCTCTTGGGGCCTCTTGGAGGCATCTTGGGCCGTCTGGAGGCCATCTCCGGTGTCTTTGATCGCTCTTGGACCGTCGGGAACCATATTGAGCTCTCTTGGAGGCCACTTGGAGCGCTCCTGGAGCGCTCTTGGGGCCGTCTTCGGGGCCCTCTTGGGCCGTCTTGGACTCCTGTTGGGCCGTCTTGGGGCCCTCTTGGGCTATCTTGGGGCCTCTTGGGGCCCTCTTGGAGGCTTCTTGGGCCGGCTTGGGGCGGTCTTGGGGGCCTCTTGGGCCGTCTGGGAGCATCGGAAAGCCCAGAAGGCGAATTTGTGAAAATTGTATTTTTTACGAAGGGAATGCGCCAATTTCTGCGTCTAGGGACCCTCTTGGGACGCATCTTGGAGGCCTCTTGGGGCCTCGTGGGGGCCTCTTGGGCCGTCTAGGAGGCCTCTTAGCCCGTCTTTGGGCCATCTTGGGCGTCTTGGAGCGCTCGTTTGGTGTCTCGGGGCCCTCGTGGGCCGTCTTGGAGGCCTCTTGGGGCCTTCTTGGACCGTCGCGTGGGCCCGTTTGTGCGCTTTTGGCAAGTTTTGGGACCACCTGCTCCCCCATGGCGCGTTCGGCGGTGGGTGCCCCGGGGCCGGGGGGGGGGTCAAATCTCCGGTTTAGGGTCCCTGGGGGGGGGTTCTGGGGGGGAATTATTTCACACGCCTAGAGACCCACAAGGGGTCGGCGGATATTGATGTAATAAGATGATGGCGATCATGGTTGTAGTGGTGGTGGTGGTGGTGGTGGTGGTGGTGGTGGTGGTGGTGGTGGTGATGATGATGATGATGATGATGATGATGATGATGATGATGATGATGATGATGATGATGATGCGGAGGAGGAGGAGGAGGAGGAGGAGGAGGAGGAGGAGGAGGAGGAGGAGGAGGAGAGCAAAGAAACAGGGGTTGGCAACTCCGACAAAGGAGGGGAGGGGGATGTAGGGACAGGGTACAGGAAAGAGAGGGGTTGAACTGATGGTAAGGAAGGGGAAAGGGAAGGCTGATCAAACAACATAGCCATGTTGGCTCACATCCGTAGTGAGAAACTCAGGGGCTAGACTCTCTGACAAGGGGAGTTCGTGGCCCCACCAGCCACCAGCTCGGTGCGACACCAGCACCACGATCATTACTGCACTGTGCTGTCAGCCCGCACGGCCTTTGCGTCATTACGGTTCCGCCCTCGCGGGAGAGCCCAAAGGCGTCGGCCAATTCTAGCCGAGTTCGACGACGTCACGGCACAACGTAAGGACACGGCAGCGCGGGCAGCCCAAGGTTACGCCGACATCGCCACTTTTCCCTCTCTGACCCCGTCGTTCAGTTCTCCGCGTTGGTGCAGGGTTTCGGGGGCAACGACCAGCTCATGGACATCGGTGAGCAGCTGCGGGGCCTCATTCCGCAGGTTAGGCTCTCCCTCCCAAGTCGGAGCCTGCTGTTCCGCCTGCTGGTGCTGGAGAGCGCAGCGGCGACCCCGCTGCCGGCCTTGGAGGCGCACTGGGTGGGGGGTTGCCAGCGCTGCTTTTCAGGTTGCCGCAGCCGCCGCCGCAGTCAGGGCACGAACTGACGATGCGTTCCAACAATTGTTGCGTTGGGTTGTTGAGAAGGCCGTCCCCGCCGACGGCGCTGTGGATTGTGCGTGCGAAGTCACGAGGCGCATTGCCACCTACCACGGTGTCATGCATGAGTTGGTCGCCCAGGTTTTCGGCGGGAGCAGCCAGGAGTAAGTCTCGCACCGACTTGCAGGTGTCAGGCCGAGGCCATGCCCAGGCCTTGGCCGACGCTTGGGTGGCGATTCTCTCCAAAATGTCGCGTTTAACATTTCAGGTGCGGCGGGGTTTGAGGCTTATTTTCGGCGTTCGAGAGTGCGAAACTCCCAAGCGGCTGCTATCCAGGAGCATCATATTGTTGGGTGGATTGCGTATCGTGGGAAACCAGGTGGCGTTATATTGGATGGGGTTTTCACACCAGCCTCGGTCACCAGCGAATGGGTTCCAGCGGAAAGACTTTGCATATTTTCCCAGATGCGAGCGGCACGTCCAATGTTGAGATGGTGTTTTCTGTCATCGCCGAAGGTAGAGCAAGGATCGTGCATTGTAGCTGTTCTGCTTCAGGTGGCTTCGCGTTGGATTTCATCGCCGCGAAGATTTGTCCACAACGAATTGGAGCATACCCCATGTCAGTCGGATACTCATGCAGATAGCCATGCCATTCATCGTGCGTGGCGACTTCTAGTTACTTCCAGAAAATCTGAAAGGGTCTGAATCGGTGGATGGTGTGGACGCTGCGCGAATGGCTCCGTCCATGGCCACTTGCTCCAACGGCTCTGCCAGCACGTGGAGTCGCATCGACTACTTCATCGCTTCGCGTTGGCTGCATCATCATGGTGCCAAAGTGGAGTGCTGGTCGACGGCGGCACCACTCCGCACTTTCCAATTCTGCACGCGCCGAAGGCCATGGAGGGGGCCGACATGATGCATCTTCCAGTTCAGGTGCCCAAGAGGTTCCCTGCTGGTGTGCCCGTAGGGGTCCGTCGTTCTGGTCCTGCGCAGCGTTGGCCCGGTTGCCAAGTAGAGTCGCTCAGACCTCGACGTTGCGCGGGGGAGGTGGCTGGACTGCGGGAGCTGGATTGGGCCGACATCTACGTCTCCACGACCGAGATGAACAACGAGTGGTTCGGCAGATCTGAGGGCCCGCCGTTCACCGCGAGGGAGCCCAGAGTTCCCATAGATTTTCCGTGTCCTAGACTCGGCCCAGTTGCCATGTTGCGGCGTCTTCTGGCCGGGTGTCTGGACCGGCTTGGGATCTGGCAGCTTCCCTAGATGCATTTGGCCGCCTTCTGCCTGGCCCGCCGGCCCCTCCGGCTGGCCTCGAAGGCCAAGGTTGGCAGGGCCTCGGGGGGCACCTGGCGCGCGGCTGCTGAAGTTGGCCACCGTGCTGCCGCGCGCCCGAGCCCCCTCGCTGGCCGCGGGCGCCCGCGCCCGGCCCGCCAGCGGGCGCTGGGCCACCGGGCGCAGCAGAGATGGACATTGGGAGCAATGGGTCGAGAATCGTTCGCGCAATGGAGGCGCTGCTCTGCGCGCCTGCCCGCGGCGCCCGAATGGCATTTCGCCATTGCGTCCTCCAGCCGCTCAGCGATAGGCCCAGTTGCTCGTTGGGGAGCGGGCTGGGCGGCGGGGGGTGGAGGCCTTCGTCGGCGATCTAGAGCGGTCCAACAAATTCGGGCTAGAGCTTCCTGGCCCAAGCGACCGCTGCGCGCGCCCTCGAGGTCCTCGGGGCGCGGCTTTGACCAAGTCAGTCCGAGGCAGTTTCTTGCTCTCTCGGGCAAGAATGCGTAGCCATTCCTGCATATCTTGGAGGATGTCGGCCCCCCATGGCCCGGGCCCGCCATATGGGCCAATGCCGTTTCATTGCGTGGTCTGGGGGGGGGGGCGCGGACCCAGATCCGTTGCCCTCGCCCATATCTTGGCTCGCGCGCGGGACAAGTTGCGCGGGGGCTTAGCCCCGACCGCCCTTCGGGCGAAGCTGGTCCAACGATGTCTTTCTTCCTTCTTCCGACCCCCCCTTCGGGAGTAGTTTGCCCCGGTTTACCCTTCCCCCTGCCCCCCCTGGGCCTGGGCGGGGGGGGCCGAGCAGCTGGGGCGCCCGAGATGGCTCCGGGGGGGGCTTCAGAGAGCCAACGATGGCACAGCCAAACCTGGTTCAAACCGGCTTCCGACATGCCTTCAGGAGGCCCCAGAGGGCCACAAGACGGATCCAAGTGCTGTTGGAAACCCTTCAGGATCTCTCCGAGATGCCGAAATTTTTCAAAACCCAAAGGAAAGCCAGTGATCGTTTGCCTTCTGACCTCTTCGCATTCGACGCGCCTCCGAGGCTTCGCGACGGCGCCAAAATGGCGCAATAGAGCTCCAAGAGGGGCCCGAGGGGCCTCCAAGCCGGTCCCAAGAGCGCCCAAGATCGCCCCCACAGGGTCCCAGGAGCGCCCCAAGAGGCGGTTTGGGGGGTGGCCTACTCGCTCGACGGCTGACATGATGGCTTGCATGATGACCCTAGGAGGCTCTCCGAAGCTCCCTGGAGAGGCCTTAGAGAGCCCCGACAGGGCCACGAGAAGGCCCCAATATCCTCCAGAAAAGACCCAGGATGACCCCCGGCGGCCTCAGCGAGCCCAAGGCGATTTGCAAGATGGCGCAGATCGCCCAAGCCCGGTCAAGATGGCCCCCAAGATGCTCCAACTCGCGACAGGACCTTCCCACTGGCGCCCAAGAGCGCCCCAAGAGAGCCCCAAGAAGCAGTTTGCGGGGGGCCCTGAGGGGGGGGGGGCTGAGTTGGGCCCCCCCACATCGTGTAATCGACGGCCTTCAAGATGATCCCAAGAAGCCTTTCCGGGGCATCGAGGGTTCCAAGAGGGCGCCCATGACTCCCGGAGAGCAGCAGCAGCAGCAGCAGCCGCAATAATACTTCTAGATGGTTCCATGGGTCCACGCCCGCGTCGTCCTCGCCCTAGTCCTCGTCCTCCTCGTCGTCCTCATCCGCGCCCTCGGCCCCCCATTCCTCTGCGCCCGCGACCTCGCGCCCCCCCCCCCCCCCCCTCGCGCGGCCCCCAGGGGTGGCCCGAAGGCGCCTTCCAAGACCGCCCCCTTGCTCCCGGAGGTCTGTCGGTTCACCCTGGTGCCTCGCTTTGTTTCCCTAGATGTGTCTCTTCGCTCCTTCCCCCGTCAGCCCTCGTGGGCAGGGCTTCT
>CAUYUJ010016174.1:42500-52500 GCA_963575745.1 Prorocentrum cordatum | reverse complement strand
TATGGACTCGTTGAGGGCCTCGCGGATTACGATTCCTAGGCGTTCTTGAGCCGTTGTTTGGGCCTGCGGCGGCCTCTTGAGGAGCGCCTGCGGCGCCCGATGCACGGGCGCGCAGGGGCGTAGCTGATGGCCGACGAAGACGAGAAGAGTACGACTTCCCAGCCCGACGGCGAGGAGGTCAGAGGCGCAGCCGTGACAGCAGGAAGAGTTTTCAGTGGATTCCCAGAGCAGCCGCCTTGACCGCCGCGCCCCTAGATCATGGCCCACCGACGGCGCCGCCGTCAGCGTGGGAACGGCGGCCGTGGCGATGCAGGCAGTGTTGGAGGGTACTCCTACCCACGAGGAGGACACGCTGGCGCCGCGCGACATGGGGCACCCGCGGGCGAATGCCAGTCACGCCAAGCAGGGACTCGATGGGGGAGGCGCAACAAACTCAGCAGCGCGAGCTGCGAATGGTCAGTGTCTTCGAGGCCTAGGTCTGGCGAATGGTTCTGGAGGTGCCGGGCCATCTGCGGACAGAGGCCGAACGATAACGTCAGTTGGGAGGTCGCCAAGGCCGCGAAGTGTAGCGTGAAACTGCTCGGGCGGACAATCACACCAGAGAGCTACGGGCTGCCTCGGGGAACAGCGTTGCGGCTCAGTGCACTGCGCAGGGAACAGCTGAGACAGCGACCCAGCGAACTGGCATCCAGCGGGACGAGGCCGCCAGAGCAGGAGGCGAGCCCCACGGACGAGGACGGGCCGACTTCCGAGGAGCAGGGCGCGCCAGCGACGTCGCAGAGGGGGCCTCTGGGTCATCTCGGCCCCCCACGGACGCCACGCGCAAGGCGGGGCCAGTGGGCCCACGCCGCCGAGGCCAGGGCGCCCTCTGGTCAACCGTGGAGGCAGGCAGCGCGGGAGGACCGCCCCCCTCGGGCGGCAGTTATCACCCGAGGGCTACTTGGATGGAGGCGGGGGCTCAGGGGCCCGCGCCCGCCCCGATCGTGGCCAGCCGGGCGACGAACACAGAACAAGCGCAGCGGCGGCCCCCCACCGCCATCCCCCCCCCCCCCCCTTATTGCGGCAGCCGCATAGTCATGGACATTGACAGGGACTCCGCGAACGCCTGCAAGACCCTCGCCGTGGATCAGTTGAGACGCGTGGGCTTCCAGGTGCGCGAGGAGGTAGAGGTTGCTGGCCTGTTTGGGTCCATGGGGTGCCTGGTTGATGGCAAACGTGATGGAGTCCTCCTGGCCCCCCATCGTCTTGAACCGCGGGGGCCTTTGCCCATCTCAGGAGGAGACCGCGCGTCACGCGATGGCAGATCAGTAAGGCTCTGGGCCGCGTCGCTCCGCTCTCCTCCCCCGCCCGCCCCTTGTTCTCGCCGACGAAGGCCTCGCGTCAGTTCGCGGGCGAGAACTGGGGCCGCAAGAAACGTTTCTGGCAGTCCGCGGCCATCGAGCGCAAGTGGATTTCGCCGCTGCCGCCGCTCGCTCGGGCGGACCTCGGGATGCCGCGGCCAGCGCGGGTAAAAGCGATTGATGCGTCTTTATCAGGCCACGCAGCGGGGGTGTCTCTCTGGAGCGTTAGATATGTTGCGGAAGCTGGGGGCGCTGGTGAGGGATTCAGGCGTCGGCGCGCGACGCCGTCAGCTGCGCCTCGCCGAGCTGCCCTCGGCTCCTTCGACCCGTTCCAGACCTTGGGGCCGTCGAGCCGATCGTCGGCAGATTCGAGCCCTGGTCCTGCGAGCATAACTTCATTTCCAGGTCCCCGAGGGCCTCTCGCAGGACTCCACGTGGAAGACCAGCTGCGCTGCGCCGTTCGTCTCCAGGGAAGGCATTGGGGATCTCGGGTCGAGTGCTGCGGCGTCCGCGGAGCCCTCGGGCGCTTCGCCCGCGTCGCCCCCGCCATGGAGACTACCTCTCCTGGGCAACGTCTTGGGTGTGGAGGAGGACCGCGTGAAGTGCCCCGCTCGGCTGGTTCTGCTGCGGGAGGGCTCGCGCCCTGGAACTGGCCGCCTCGTCGCGGACGCGCTGCCGCCGGGCCCTCGGGGAAAACCCCCAATGGCGGGGGGCCTCGCCCGCGGGGGCGCCGCGGACTCAGGCGCGGCGAGGGGCCTCGAGCCCTGGGGCGCGCCCCTTTCGCCCGCAACGGCGGGCGCGCCCAGTTCCTCCTTACCTGGCGCTGCGGGCCGCCCGTGGCCTGGCGGGCGCTGCCCCGTCGGCCTGCAAGGCCGGCGAAGGCCGGGCGGGCTCGCGCGCCGGGCGCTGCGGGGAAGGGGCGCCTGGCCAGAGGTGCCCCGCAGGAGGGCGCCCGCGCCGAGCTCGGACGCGAACTGACGGACTCGATGCGCGCGCGAGCCTGGCGGATCTCACGGGGCCATGCCGACGCCTTCCTAGGGGCGAACGCCGCGTCGGAGAGGACGCGCGGAACGCGCGTCAATGGATGGCGCGCGACGTCGAGGCCCGGGCGGCGAGCGCGGGCCCCCCACCGTCATCGGCGAAGCTCGCCAACTGCGCCGCGGTCGGCCACCTCGGCCAGCAGCGGCTCGAGGGTGTCGACGTCGGGGAGGCGGCGGGCCTCGGCGCGCCCCAGGTCACGCTTCGGCCGCCGTTCTCGAGGCAGGAGCCCGACTGGCTGGCGCGCGCCATGAAGGCGCCACAAGGCTTCAACGGGCCCACTCCGGGTCGAGCCCGGCCCCGGTCCCCACCCATCTTCGCGTCGCTCGTCGCCGCCGAACTTCTCGGCGTCAACTAGACATGTCGCTGGCAGTCGTTGTCATGACCTCAGCGCGCCCGAGGGCCCTGGGGCCCCCGTCGCCGCAGACCGCCGACGCGCCGACCCCGGCGACGGGAAGCCCGCGCCGCGCGATCCATTTTCGCCGTGCGGAGCGGGGGCAGCCAAACAAAGTTGTCTTGCGCGACGAGACGGCGCTGTTGGGCTCGTCGGCCCCCCCGCTCCTCGGCTGCGTTCTGGGCGCGCGTCGGGCCGCGGCTGCGGGGCCAGCCCCCTTCGGTGGGCCAGCAAGCAGAACGGCGGGGTCGTCGGCGATCGAGCCCGACCTGAATCTGCGGCGCGGCGGCACCTCGCGCGACATTCTCGACCGACTGGGGGCCGAAGCCGAGGTGTAGGACAGGGGCCGCTGGAGACGCGGCCGCCCCTTCCGCCGCCGCGGGGCTCGCGAGGCGCCGCGGCTGCTTGGGGCTCGCCTCGGGGGACGCACGGCCGCGGCTCAGACAGCCCGACCGAACTGCAGGCCCGGCCCCGATCCGGCGCGCCGCAGCCCAGCCGCCCCCGCGCTCTTCGAGGACAAGGTTCGTCGAGCCCTGCAGCGGCGAGGGTGGCGCTTCAAAGGCGCCTGCCCCGCGGGGGGTGGACGCGGATGTTTGGGGTGCGAAGGGCGGCGCCGGAGCCGGCGTCTTGCGGCCTCGCAGTTGACGGAGGTTAGCCAGTGATTTCTCGCGCGGCAAATCGGTCGCCCCGTTGTTATAGCTGGTCTTTTATGCCAGTTCTGGACCATGGCCTGAAAGAGCGCCGGTCGCAGTCCAGGGCCTGCGAGAGACGACGGGGCTCATTTCCGGGCCCCCCAGACATTCTGACCGCGGCCGCGCGAAGAATTGAAGTGGGCGACGAGCCGCGGCTGGCCACTTTCCGCATCGCATGTCAAATTGCTCTTCCAGGGGGGCCGTGGCGCTCGAGGGCCCGCTTTTCCAACTGAACAGATCGCATTCATCGTGCGCAAATTCGGGGCTCGTCCCATGGGGGCGCGCTGTTGTCAGAATGTCGCCGAATGGGAGAAGCCCGCGGAGTTCTCGGCCATCAATCGCAGCTTGACCTTGGCAGATGCACTGGCGCGGGGGGTCCTTGTTCAGCTGCGAGCCATAGATATATAAACTCGCGCGTAAAGATGCTGAATGTTACCTTCGCGCTCGAAGGGCTCAGGCCTATCCCGCCGCCCTCTGTAACTTTGCAGCCAGGTCTCCGCTGCTCCACCTGTCTGAACAGTACGCGGTACATGACCGGGCTTGGCCAGTTCGGCTTGGGCTTATGATGTGTTATTTGTTTGTTGCATCTCGTGGAACGCAAGTGATTGCGAGTTCGGGAGCGGTTGTCTAGGCTCGCTTCCTTCCGTCGCGATCCGGCAGCTCGTGCCGCGAACTGCGCAACGTTGCTGCTTCGCTCGTTGCGTGCCCAGGCTGTGAGCTCAGTGACAATGTGCACCGTGCTTCTGGACAAATGGGCACGCATAGATTTGAGGCTTCGCCTGCGCGCGCCCTGGCGCAGAATATTGCGGGACCATCACTACTGTGCATCCTGGGGAGGGTGCCTTTGGATGCTCTGCGCGTTTTGACCGACGGACGGCTTCGTGCTCTTGAGGGATGTTCTTTTGGCCCAGGGCCGAATGCACCCCGCAGCGCGGCCCCCGTTGATTTGGGCTCCTTCCCGGGGGCCCGCTCTTCATTCTGGGCCGTGGTCGGTCGGCCCCAGGGCCCGGCGCGGACGCCGGGAGGTCGAGAACAGCCAAATTTCTCTTGTCGTGAGTTTTTCTGTTGTCAGTTTTTGGCCTGGGCCGAGGTTTTCAGCAACGGATGTTCGTGGCGGCCATTTCTGGCGACCGCGTTGCCCTCTCCCTCGTCGTACTTGTCTTCGCCCCCCTTCCTCTTTCCCCTTTGCCCGGCAGGAAAAAAGATTCCATCGTGATTTTCTGTCACGACACGTGGATGTCAGGGGCCGCGTTTCCGTTCAGCATCGCCGAGCCGATCCCCATCCCTTCCGGGCAGTAGTCTCTTGGCCTCAGCATCTTCCCTCCAGGTTTGGGATGGGCGCTGCGAAACCCGAGGGGGGCAGCACATCTCCCCACGCAAGGATGTATGTAAATCGGCCAGTGGGGCCCAGGCCCTGCCAGTGGGGATAGGATCGTTTACATCCGGAGGTTCAAAGGTTGACAGTTGACACTTACACCAATATCTGCGGTGTGCCTCCACTGCGGGAAGATGATCCCGATCGCGGTGATTGTGGTAAAACTCTGGCTTTCAGGTGGCCAGAGTACCACCACCGGCGCCAACATTAGAGAGCGTTTTCTCATGTTGAAGGCAATGATTATGTATTGATGTTGGTGCCCGCTTCCAGGCCCCCAACACACGATGCTTGCAATCAGACCGAGGTATAAGATCGAAGTCGGTTCGAGGGGTGTATTTTACTGTATTTTGTGTTTGTTTGATTTTTTTGTTCCGGATCCTCGGGGCGGGTGCCCGCGACTGTTTTTTTTTTCAGCTTGGCTGGCGGAGGGCCTCGTATTCTTGAAAGGTTTTCTCTGGCTTCAGTCCGCTCTGGCCCAGGGGCAGTCGGTGGCAGCGGGAGGCCTCCCCAACTTCACGCCCGCGCTGCAGCAGCCGGGCGGCGGCGGCGGCCCTTCGCCGGCGGCGCCGCAGGCGCACCCGCAGGCGCAGCCGCAGTCTCGGGGGGCGCCAGAAGTTCGCTGGTGGCCAGAAAAGGGGGGTGGGTGGGGATCGTTTTGTTTCCTCCTCCTCCTCTTTCTGCTCTTCGTCCTTCTCCTCCTCCTCCTCCTCCTCCTCCTTTTCCTGCTCCTCCTCCTCCTCCTGTTCCTGCTGCTGCTCCTCCTCATCACCCTACTGCTCCTGCTCCTGCTGCTCCTGCTGCTGGTGCTCCTCCTCCTCCTCCTCCTCCTCCTCCTCCTCCTCCTCCTCCTTTTGCTCAACCTCCTGCTGGGCATCACCCTGGTCTTTTTTGTCCTCTTTGTCTTCTTCTTCCCCCTCCTCCTCCGTCTTTCCTCTTCTCCTCCTCCGTCTCCTCCTTTGGCCCCTTCTGGGTATGGCCAAGACCCCGGGTAAGGGGACCCGGTTAGTGGTAGGGCCCCGGAGCCCCTGAATTGGCCACCAGGTTTGCCATAGTTTGTGTGTTTTCCGGGTGGCGGCAGTTCCGGTTAGTGGAAATGGGACGGGGGGGGCGCCCCTGGTTCAGATCACTAAACCAGATCCCACTAAACCCAGTTCTACCAACGCCCGACCTTCCCCGCCTCCTCCTCCTCCTCCTTCTCCTCCTCCTCTTCTGTTCCCTTCTCCTCCTCTTCCTCCTCCTCCTCCTCTTCCTCTTTTTCCTCCTCCTATACGTACATCCGCGGCACATCGGAGCGAACCTATCACAGATCGGAGCCTTTTGCTCCTTTTGGGGTGCGCCGTGGCAACCAGCCGCATGCAGCGAGTTCGCCAGTTCCCCTTGTTGCTGCCCCCTCCCGCCCACCCCGTACTCGGCGTCTTCCCAGCAGGGGCGGCCGCTGATGCACCTGGTGCAGGTGGGCCCGAACATGTTCGCGGCCCTCAGAGGAGGAACAGATACCGATACCATTACCCTTCACTGAATTTCCTTTTCTCTTTGTGGGGCCTCCTGGGAGGCACTCGTCGCCACCGCTGGATTCACTTCGAAATTATGGTTAGAACGCACCCTTGGAGAGGTCCAGGGAGTAGCAGTATCGGTGCCGTTTGGTTTCCCCAGGCCCAGCCCCGCCAGCCGCTGCAGCCGCCGCAGCATCGGGGCAGCCGAAGCCGCAGGGCATCAGTGACATTCGGCCGTCTCTTCCACCCACCGCCCGTTGTGGATTCCTGGGCCGAAGACACTAGGTCGAGATTGTTCAGGGGCTCCCAGACTGTGTGGTGACCACACCGCCTCGTGAGGCAGTGGGGATCCAGGGTCGCCGCACAGTCTCGGGACCCGGGTCGTTCTCCGAAGATGTCTCTGGCGACTGAGGCCCCCGCGGTCCCAACACCGTGCGGTGCCGGAACGCGCGGAAAGGTCGTTGGGGATTCCGAGGTCACCGCGCGGTCCGTCACCGCACAGTTTGGGGGACCCGAAGTTGCCTTCGCCGCGCCCCGCTGTAGCCAGCTGAAAGAAAGGGAGCTGGGAGGAGGGGGGTCCAGGGGCCTCTCCCCGTCTTGGGTTTTCTCTGTGCCTTCCCTGGGGTCTCAGACTGACAGAAAACAATTTGGGGTTTGAGACGTGGTCCTGGGGGAAGCCCCAACGCCAATTGGCTCGTTTCCACAAGTTTCCTTCATACCACGGTCACAACGTTGGAAGAATAGCCGCGCTAGTTTCGAAGGGGTTTTGGTTTCCTCCGGTATTTTTGTTGGTTTTCTTCGGGCGCCCCTCTTAGACCCAGTCGCCACCAGGGTCACACATGGGCCTACTGTCCACGGACGACTTGTATGCACCGTAATTGCCATGTTGGCCTCCCCCGGCGTTGTCCCTCTTCTGGATACGTTATTCACCTACTTTCTATTATTTGTCCTACTCCAACCTGCTGAGCGCTGCCATGGCGAATCTGAATGTTCAGGCTAACTTCGACAGTGCATTTGCATCGGCTGCTAAACGAGGACCTTCGGCTTCTCCGGTTAAGGAGAAGCTTGAGAACATCCAACGCCTGAAGGAGACCATGGTATCGACGAGACCTGGATCTGGATCTCATGGTAGTTCCGCTCAGTCTCCGAACATCGAGGCTCTTGAGACCACATCAGCGCTCTTTCAGAAGATGCACAAGATAGCTCTGAAGCTGGATCTTGAGGACCTGAAGGGGAATATTGATGGCTTCAAGAGGGAAGTACTGGCGGAGGTCAAAGTCACCGTTTCAGAGGCCGTCGACCCCTTGAACAAACTATGCTATGACTTGTGTTCCAGAGTTTCTTCCTTGGAATCCACGTCGCCTGCATCTGACGCCGACACGCGCACCATTAAGGAGTTGCACAGCAGCGTCAACCGCATGGATCCTGCTCGTCGTCGCGTCGCCTTCGTAGGCTGGCCGGGAGACTTCGCAGCCGACGCCCGCGTCGCAAGGATGGGGGCCTTCATTAAGGATCACTTCAAGACTGTTCGCACCGCTGGATTTGGTAATGAGTACAAGGGTCCGCGCACGAATCGCACTCTTTCCCCCGGATCTTGGGTCGAGTTCCCCAGCGTCGAGGTCGCAGCAGGTTTCCTTTCGAACGTGTCGTTGTCCAGCGCCGAGCTCAACGCTGATAGCAAGAAATTGGTGATTCAGCCCGCCCGCGCGGAATTGCAACGCAAGCGGAACTATGTTATGCGAAAGGCCCAGGAGTTGATCAAAGCCTCTACTTTGGCCTCTGGAAAGGAGGTCAAGATCGAGTGGAAAATCGACGGTGCTCGGGATCGGCTTGTGACTGCGCACGGCACCGCCGCATTCAAGCAGGAGGAAGACGACGTCCAGGGGGTCTTCCTTCTGCAAGTCGCAGACCTTGTCATCCCGTAGGGATGACTCGGGGCCGCTCATCATCAACGCACCCCTCCGCATTCGCATTCTGTTCACGTCCCTTGGCACGCCCGCTGGTCTCTGGCAGATGAGCGGCCCTCGCAGCTGACACCCCGACGCCAGCGACGTCGAAGTCCTCGGTCTGTCCTTGCGCGTCGCATTCGGCGCCGCCGTTGGCTTCAGAATTCGGGTCGTCAGCGCTCTCTCGGCGAAAGCTCGTGCAACTCCGAGCCCGATTCGCCAGATCCAGAGCTTTATTGTTCCGCGGCGTCTGTAAATTCGCGCGGTTTTCTGTCGCGCCATGCCGAACTTCAGGGTCGACTGGAACTTCCTGCAGTTCCCCGATCTCGCGGCAATCGCGGAGGGTTGGCTGGGCGGGTCTGTTACCGATGCCGCGTTGCATGGCTGCGCGGTTGCGTCGCGACTCGACCGCCGCGACGGCTGACAAGGTGGCGGCGCCGTTCTTTTCGCAAGAGAGTCATGTTGGTGATTCTCTTAATGCCGAGCGGTCTTGGCATGTCCACGCGAGCACGCGCCTAATTTTGTTGGCCGTTTGGCACCGGCCTCCTGGGCCGGGAGAGGCCGACGCCATTTTTTCTCTATTGGCGGAGTGGCGCGAGTACCGGCAGCAGGTTTTGGGCGCCATCGCCATGGGCGACATGAGCGCCCATCGCAGTCAGCGGCCCTCGCAAGGCGCATCCGAGGAGGGGGGGGGGGTCCTGCTCGACATTTGCAACCGCATTGGGCTACGGGAAACAGTTGGGAAACCGACTAGACGGAACAATTTGCTGGACTTTGTCTTGGCGGATGCGTCTCTTGGCTTGACGCGCGAGGTCCTCTTCCGCCCATTTTATCGAGCACGACCATCATTTGGCACGCGTGTCCACGGCCATGCGCGCGCAGCGTTCTGCACCGACCGCTCGAGAACAACGGTTGTTTCAACGAGCCCGGTGGCCCCAATGTCGCGCCGAATTCCAGGATATGGATTGGATGTCGCGTTTTGCATCATGCTCGCCGTCGGCCTCTGCAGCAAAGCTCACGGGCATCATTTTGGACACATCGAAGAGTTCACCCCGACCTTCACCGCAGTTGCTCGGAAGTCCACCCGCCCGTGGATTACCGAGGCGTGTTTTGAGCTGATCAGAAAAAAGGCTGAAACCTACGGGGCCCCGCAGTTCGCGCGCAGACGAGACGAGTACTCTTCGGACTTCCGCCGCCATTGCGAGTATGTTCAGCGGACTCGGCAACGCATGCGGGGGGCGGGGCCATCATGCACGAAATGGTGTCTACAGTGTATTATTTGATTAGCTTATTCGCGCTGGCAAGGGGCCCGTTGGCATTCCTCCGCTTCGGTCGCGAGACGGGTCGCGGGCTCTGTCTGCGCGCGCAATGGCCGACATGTTTGCAGATGCCATTGTGCGAAATTTGGACTTCCGCCTGAAGTTGGCAATGAGTTCTCTCCCGCGCGTCTGCCGGGCGCGTCCTCGATGGCCAGCTTCGCGCCGATGCGGCCCCGGTCGACCATGTGGATCCTGCGCAGGTTGCGAGAAGATAGCGGTGCGGGCCCCGATGGATTGTCATGTCGGAGTATGAAGGCATGTGCGCCACAGCTGGCCGCGCCCGCTGCCGTGCTGGCCCGTTTGGTTCTGCTTCGTGGCGAGCGGCCCGAATCGTGGAAGTTTCGCTGGCCTCGCCCGCTGCCGCAGAAAAAGATTCGTTCGAATCCTTCGAACTACCGCACAA
>CAUYUJ010016174.1:0-37500 GCA_963575745.1 Prorocentrum cordatum | reverse complement strand
GCCAGTGTCGTGGATAGCGGCCGAGCTGAGAGACCACCCCCTGCGCACCCCCTGTGGTGTCGAGAAAGTGCCACGCCTGCTAGCCTTTGCGCCAGTGTCGTGGATAGCGGCCGAGCTGAGAGACCACCCCCTGCGCACCCCCTGTGGTGTCGAGAAAGTGCCACGCCTGCTAGGCTTTGCGCCAGTGTCGTGGATAGCGGCCGAGCTGAGAGACCACCCCCTGCGCACCCCCTGTGGTGTCGAGAAAGTGCCACGCCTGCTAGGCTTTGCGCCAGTGTCGTGGATAGCGGCCGAGCTGAGAGACCACCCCCTGCGCACCCCCTGTGGTGTCGAGAAAGTGCCACGCCTGCTAGGCTTTGCGCCAGTGTCGTGGATAGCGGCCGAACTGAGAGACCACCCCCTGCGCACCCCCTGTGGTGTCGAGAAGTGCCACGCCTGCTAGGCTTTGCGCCCGTGTCGTGGATAGCGGCCGAAGTGAGAGACCACCTCCTGCGCACCCCCTGTGGTGTCGAGAAAGTGCCACGCCTGCTAGGCTTTGCGCCAGTGTCGTGGATGCCGAACTGCCTGCGCACCCCTGTGGTGTCGCCACGCCTGCTAGGCTTTGCGCCGTGGATAGCGGCCCGTCGAGAGTGCCACGCCTGCTAGGCTTTGCGCCGTGGATAGCGGCCTGAGAGACCACCCCCTGCGCACCCCCTGTGGTGTCGAGAAAGTGCCACGCCTGCTAGGCTTTGCGCCAGTGTCGTGGATAGCGGCCGAGCTGAGAGACCACCCCCTGCGCACCCCCTGTGGTGTCGAGAAAGTGCCACGCCTGCTAGGCTTTGCGCCAGTGTCGTGGATAGCGGCCGAACTGAGAGACCACCCCCTGCGCACCCCCTGTGGTGTCGAGAAAGTGCCACGCCTGCTAGGCTTTGCGCCAGTGTCGTGGATAGCGGCCGAACTGAGAGACCACCCCCTGCGCACCCCCTGTGGTGTCGAGAAAGTGCCACGCCTGCTAGGCTTTGCGCCAGTGTCGTGGATAGCGGCCGAACTGAGAGACCACCCCCTGCGCACCCCCTGTGGTGTCGAGAAAGTGCCACGCCTGCTAGGCTTTGCGCCAGTGTCGTGGATAGCGGCCGAACTGAGAGACCACCCCCTGCGCACCCCCTGTGGTGTCGAGAAAGTGCCACGCCTGCTAGGCTTTGCGCCAGTGTCGTGGATAGCGGCCGACTGAGAGACCACCCCCTGCGCACCCCGTGTGGTGTCGAGAAAGTGCCACGCCTGCTAGGCTTTGCGCCAGTGTCGTGGATAGCGGCCGAACTGAGAGACCACCCCCTGCGCACCCCCCTGTGGTGTCGAGAAAGTGCCACGCCTGCTAGGCTTTGCGCCAGTGCCACGAGCTGTGCTGTGCTGTGCTGAGCTGAGCCGTGCTGGGCTGTGCTGAGCTGTGCTGAGCTGTGCTGTGTGCTGAGCTGAACTGAGCTGCGTGCTGTGCTGTATTGTGCTGTGCTGTGATGTGCTGTGCTGAGCTGTGCTGTACGAAGGGTGAGGTGTGTCGCGTGCGGCGCGCTGGGAAGAAAACCGGAACCCCACGAAGCATGTGGGGAACAAAAAACAATAGCGGTAGGTGAACCACCCTTGGGCGCTTACAGTGCGAACCATCACTTCGTCTTTCGGCCAAAACGCCGGAATCCCGATTTTGAATCCCCGGCACGGTTTCGAATCCCAGGCGGGTCGTGCGGTGGCACGCGGCCCCCTGACAATCCACGCGACCCACGGTTTTTTGTCGGAGGGGGGGGGGGGTCACGACCCCCCCCCCTTATCGACACGGATCGGGATCCGAGTCGCTACCCCCTCCCTCTTCCGACAACAAACCGTGGGTCGCGTGGATTGGTAGGGGGCCGCGTGCCACCGCACGACCCGCCTGGGATTCGAAGCCGTGCCGGGGATTCAAAATCGGGATTCCGGCGTTTTGGCCGAAAAACGAAGTGATCACGTGCATTGCGATCGCCCAATGGTGGTCAAGTGCCATCATTGACAAATAACCACTGCTACGACTACTACTACTACTACTACTACTACTACTACTACTACTACTACTACTACTACTACTACTACTACTACTACTACTACTACTACTACTACTACTACTACTACTACTACTACTACTACTACTACTACTACTACTACTACTACTACTACTACTACTACTACTACTACTACTACTACTACTACTACTACTACTACTACTATTACTACTACTACTACTACTACTATACTACTACTACTACTACTACTACTACTACTACTACTACTACTACCACTACTACTACTACTACTACTACTACTACTACTACTACTACTACTACTACTACGACTACGACTACTACCACTACCACTACTACTACTACTACTACTACTTCTACTTCTACTTCTACTTCTACTACTACTACTACTACTACTACTACTACTACTACTACCACTCTTTCTACTACTACTACTACTACTACTACTACTACTACTCCTGCTACTACTACTACTACTACTACTACTACTGCTGCTGCTGCTGCTACTACTACTACCGAGTTCGGCGAGACCGCCACACCCTGTAGATCTTCAATTTAGCGTTTAAAGGTCAGAGCAAAGGTATGTGTGTGTTTTTGGGTACTTAAAAAAGAGGTAAAAAAGTCGTGTGTGTTTTGTGTATGGTTATTTGTGTGAGTCTATGCAATGCGTGGATGAGTTCGGTCAGTCAAGGTGGTGGGCATGGCGCCACCAGCACTTGTTACGACAACTTAAGTAGAGTGTGTGTGTGTGTGTACGTCGCATGTGTGTATCGATCATGGGCAACCTACGTGGTGCAACCAATATGGTGCAACCACTGTGGTGCAATATATGTGGTGCAAGAGATGGAGCTCTAGCGGGCTCTCTGGTTCAAACAATTTGATGCAATCTATGTCGTACCAGCCTGTGTGGTGCACCCTGCTCTGTGCAATCTATGTGGTGCAATCTATGTGGTGCAACCTATGTGGTGCAATCTATGTGGCGCAGTCTATATGGCGCAGTATTTGGCGTGGAATGCATTTGTTTCTTGCCACGCGGTGCAATTTACGCGGTGCGATCTTTGGGGTGAAATTTCTGTGGACAAGTTTATGTGGATCCGTCTATCTTGTCGGCGACCCGCCGACCGACCGACCGACGACGACGACTACGACGACGACGACGACGACCGACAATCGACTCTCACGACCGACGACGACGACGCCGACGACGACGACGACAACGGCGGCGGCGACGACAAGGACGCCGACGACGACGACGACGACCGACGACGAACGACTGACGACCGACGACCGACGACCGAAAACCCACGACCGACAACCGACGACCGACGACCGACGATAACGGCGGCAACATAGCAGTCTGATCGACAACCAGGCCCAACTCCTTAGAACACAGACCTAAAAACCTCCAAGTGCAAGCATTGTTTGGGAAAAAAGCGTTGTTCGTTCAGTCTTCGATGCCCCTTGGTGCCCCCATCCGTGCTCGTGGGCAACAGTAGGTCGTCCACGGAGATTTGCATATGAGGAAGTCAACATTCGGCATTCGCACGATGACCCGAAGGCATTTGAAATACATTCAGCTGGTGTTCGCGGTATCTTCTTCACTTCATCCGCAACCGTTTTGGCTCAAACATTGTAAGCTTAAAGAAAATATGGAACCGAAGCGGTCCAGAGGTGATATACGTGTTGTCCAGCAAGCTGCAATCGATGCTAAACGGCGGCGTCGAGAGCATGCGGATGCCGTCCGAGCTCATGAACAGACGTTCGACGTTACAAAAGTTGTTGTGCAACATATTGGCAAGAGATATGGGATGTTGATGCCAAGTCCTCTTGTTGATTGTGTTGGTGACATGGTGGTGGCCAAGCGAGACGTTCAGCCAGCGAGTGATGATATATGTGAGCGAACTGACACGGCAAAATCGTTTTTGACAGTGTCTGCAGGCCGGACGAATATGACTCGGACGGCGCAGGCTGATAACCTGGGCGTGAGCGAGAAGTCATTGAGGGCGTCCCTCAAGACGTTCACATGTGCAGTATGGTTGTTCGAAAGTTGGTGGAGGAGAGTTATTATGCAGGAGCTCGTTCGAGATCCCCGATCAGAGGTTTTGGAGCTAATAGATGATGTTGGGTACGATGAGACGCCAGCTGAGGTGGCTGGCGGCGGGTCCGAATTGTCGATTGTTCCACGACCAGCACAGAGCACGGAAACAGAAGTTGCCATACGCCATCTTGAGCAGAAGTTCAGACAAGCCAAGGCAGCGACGAGCACTAATGTTCTCATCGCGGCGAACGCCTACGATATTCTCTCTAAGAGGTTCGATGCGAATGGTGGCGACCCGCAGTATTCCATGTTCTTATGCTCCCACGTCTCGATTGCGCAAGCGCTGAAGTCGAACGGGACTAGCGACTTGATGGCGGCCCTGGAGGTTTCTCAATGTTCGTCTTCGTTGGAGGCATTGGCACAATATGCATCTAGATGCGTTCGTGTTGACAGGCGCCCGTCCAATCTTCAGGGCGAGAGGCGATTGCAGCGCCGTCGTTTGCGCCAGCACTCTCGTTGGCCAACTTTCCTGTCGACGTGCTCCCAGTATAAGGCAGTTACCACTTCCAATGTTGCCATATTTCCGACCGATCTGAGCGCCGCTGCCTCTGCGATCGCGCGCGTCAGTCTATCGCTCCAGCACGCCACCTTCCGCGCGCAGTTCACAGAGTCGGTGCGTGGCGTCATTGAGGGCATGGCTCATGTTAAGCGTGGCGTTTCTGACGGCTTTGCTACTGTGCACCGTCGGTTTATTTTGCGATCTTTTATTCACCGTAGCCATTTTGGCTCAAGAGACGGCTCAGTCCTCCCAGAGACGGCGGAGTCTAATTTGAATCTGCGTGGGACGCCCTACATACATACACTTCCTACTTCCACATCTTTTCTTCCACGCTTTTGCTGTCTCTTCCAATGGTCATGGCTTCGAGCTCTTCTCCATCGGCCGCCGAGCGTGATGGTCCCCCACGTGCGCGCGCCCGCGCTCCAGGTACGCCAGTAGGAGTCGGGAGGGAGAGTATTCTGCGCCGACGCCTATTCAGCCCACTAAATCAAATGGATGGCGACGACGGCCCTGAGGTTCACGCACTTGCAACCCCTGCGACCCCTGCGGAGGCACTACCACCAACAGGAGGAACCGTTCAACAGGAGCATCGACATCCACGTCCACCTACCTTGGATCAGATCGCGAACGTGATACGCAGGGAGGCGCAACCTATCCGCAACACCATCAACGGCCTCGAACGCTGCCTGAATGAGACGAGCGGGATCATCAACACCAGGATCGAGGAGGTGGAGGAGAGCGTCGAGGACCTCGCCATCCGCCTCACCAACCTTGAGAACCAGACCACCGAGCGGTCCGACGCCACGGCCACCCCCCGGAGCGACGACGCGGCCATCTGGGAGCAGATCAAGATGTTGGAGGGTCAGGTTTCGGAGCTACAAGTACCAGGCAAAGAACAACGATCAAACATGTCAGGGGAGGCAAAGCGGGACCGTACAGCAGCGATTGGAAAGTTGGTTGGTTTCGACTCTATGTCAGCAGCCTCTTCTTGGGTCAAAGACCTGCTTTCCTCGTTGTCGGCGCCTGCAGCTATGGACATATATTCAAAAGGCGACTTCTGGGACATTATCTTCGCGGTATTTGCGAGCGAAGCTGATCGAGACTTGGCAGTTGGATTGTTACGGAGTGCGAGCCCTGACCACGGAGGGACAACAATCTGGGTTACACAGGACAAGCCACCGTCCTTCCGCGCGGCTCGTGACGCATGTTTTGGCTTGAAGCGCATCCCCAACGACGAGCTGAAAAACAAGTACAAGATACAGATTGCAACCGACGAGTTTCCTTTCATAGTCTCCGTTGGTGGCGTTGCTGCCCTTTCCGTGGGCGTGGACGAGTCGCACCTGGTACTGAAACGGGGCCCAGAGTGGGAAGCTTGGGAAGAACTCCAAAAACATCCCACGCCGACCGATCTCATCGCGAAAAACGCCTCGTTGCTGGAGCGGGCCTCCGAGGGCATGAAAGGCACAGCAAAGGGAGGCTCCAAGGGTAAGTAGGAAACGCGGCCGGTCCCCAGAGCCGGCCCAGAAGATCTACATGCACGTAGTTCTACCGCCATCGTGGGCAAAGACACCATTACCGCCGTTGCGAGCTTGGGCAAAGATACCGTCGCACAGCGGAGAGCGGTCGTTTCACCCCCCTTACTCCACGACGCCGTTCCGCTCCATAGTTTTCTACCTCCTCCTCCCGGCCATCCCCGTGGACAAAGTGACGGAGGGTGTCATGAACTATCATCCTCTTCCAGCCTCTCTTGGGTAGACCTCGGTCTGCCTGCTCACCTTGCTGCCCGGGCGCGTGGGCGCGTGGAACATCGAGGGTTTACGAGGCGATTCCATCGTCAAGATCGACGAATTTATCGACATCATGCGCATGCGCGAAATAGACATTTTATGCATGCAAGAAACGCACTTACATGGAGCAGAATACTACGAGCATAATGGCTACACGATTTTCTTGTCAGGCGAGCTGGACATAAACATCACGTCGCACTCTGGTGCTGGGTTTGTGGCGTCGCCAAAAATATTGAAAAGTATTGCGGCCTTCAAGGCGTGCTCTCCCAGAGTGGCATCCCTACGAGTAAAAGTTAGACATGGCATGCTTGCACTGCTTTCCACGTATGCCCCACACAACGGCCGCCCATATGACGAGCGGCACACTTTCTACATGGACCTTCAGGCGCATATCCGAGCAACCACGGCGAACACGACGTACATCATGGGAGATCTGAACGCTAGGCTCGTACGTGCCGGAGCTGGAGAGGAAGCTATCGTTGGTCCTCATGTTTTTCAGCGCGCGGATGCTCCGGATAACGTGGCGCAGAACACAGTTTCAAACAGGCACCTCCTAGTGGAGTCACGTACGTCTTGTGGCTTGCTGGTAGCAAACACATACCACGACCTCCCTGACGTCATGAACATTTCATATAGAGATCTGGGCGTCGATCCGACGGACAACGAGATATCTGGGCGCAAGTTTGCTCAATTGGACAACGTTTTATGCCGCCGCAGCGTTTCGCATGCCTTGCGAGATTCCTGGACGAGCCGACTGGGCGTTCTCAATTCGCACCATTACCCAACCATTGTCGAATCAAATTTGGCGCTCAAGCGTCAGGAAACCTCAAAGAAGAAGCACGCGGACGAGGCAGGCCTCAAAGACCCCCACGCCAGAGAGCGTTTTACATCAGCATTTGTCGGGGCCGCGGGCGTTTCAATTGGCAATGGCACCGGGTCTGTTGAAGCTATGAACAGCAAGGCACGATACGGTTTCGAAAAAGCCTTTGGAACATTGCCTATGCGGGAGACGGTGCCGAAGCAAGCGTGGACAAGCCAGCGCACTCTTGATTTAATCGAGCAGAGAAGAGATGCACGTTCAGCTGGGGACCATAAAACCGAAAAGCGTTTACATAAGGAGATTCGGAAATCTGGAACTCAAGATCGCAAAGAATGGCTGGGGCTACTAATCCAAAGGGGAGGTTGGGAAGCAGTGCGACATCACAGAAAACCTCCAAGCAGCAAGCACGCGACAATACAGCGCCCGGACGGGACCCTGGCAGACGCAGCTGATCGAGCAGACGTTTTGGCCGACTACTTCGAAGACATCCAATGGCAAATACGCTTCCCAGAGAATGTCCCGGAACCGCGAGCTCCCATCGATGATTTGCTACCCTTCAACACGGGCCCTTTCATCCCGGATGAACTGGTTGGAGCGCTGCGCCGGCTGCGTCGTGGCAAGGCTCCGGGGCCCGATGCTATTCCGCCGGACTTTTGGAAAACGTTGGGATCATATCCAGATGCCTCTGCTATAATGCTTCGCCTGTGCCATGCATGATGGGAACGCAAAGCAATTCCCGAGTCTTAGAGGCGCGCGAACGTGGTTCTTTTGTTCAAGAAAGGAAATATCAAATTGCCAGAGAACTACAGACCCATATCTTTACTCCAAATTGGGTATAAGCTCCTAGCCTCCATGATCCATCAACGTCTAATTCAAGGTGGCGCTGAGTCCCGAACGCGCGGATCACAATTTGGGTTCCGCCCTGGGCGCGGGACGGCAGACGCGCACATGCTCGTCCGGCGCATGATTGACGCGGCTCACAGCAACAAGCAAAGCGTTCGACAGACTCAAACCTACAAGCATGTGCGACGCTTTACGACGATTTGGGCTTCCCTCGGACATCGTGGCCATGGTCGAAGCTATCTACGCAGAGCGCTACTTCGCGATTGTGGACCACACGGGGAAATCCAAAGAAAGACGGCAAATGGCAGGAATTGCGCAAGGATGCCCACTTTCCCCACACTTATTTATTGCAGTACAGACCGTTATGTTGCACGATGCTTTTGGGCCCAGCAACTTCGAAGCCGAACCCGCCTATGTGGTGGCGCGTGACATTCTATATGCAGATGACACACTACTGTTGTCGCAGAGCAAGACAAACGTCCAGAGCATGCTGAACGCTATTGTTGGAGAAGGCTGTAAATACGGACTCGAGCTTAACTGGGACAAGACATTACAAATTCAGATCTCAACCAACGTCGTCGTTGTTCGGCCTGATGGTGGTCCTATCAAAGCTGTCCGGGAAGCCGTTTACTTGGGCGGGGTGCTCTCTTGCGACGGTAAGGCCACCACCGAACTCAACCGCCGATTGGGGGAAGCATATGGCATATTCAACAAGCTTGCTACGATTTGGTCGCACACTGCTGTTGGATGGAAACAGAAGTTCAAAGTGCATGACAGCGTGGTGGTAAGTAAGCTATTGTACTCGCTCGATTCCCTGTGGTTATTGAAGGCTGACAAGTCGAGGCTCGACGCGTTCCACTGCCGCCCGCCGAATCCTGGGCATTCCGCATTCTTTCTTCTCGCGAATATGTAATTCGAGCGCATTGGAAAAAGCGGGCGCCAAACCGCTATCTCAGCTTCTACTTGACAAACAGCGCAAACTATACATCCGTGTCGCTTCCAGTGCACCTTCGTCCTTGGCACGTCAATGTTTATGTAATCTGGACGGTGCCCCGCGCACCTGGGTGGAACACCGGCGGCGCGGCCGGCCCAGACAGCAGTGGGCTTCCCAAGTGTGCGAGATGACGCAGCACATCTGAGGCCCCACCTCCCCCGTCCTTGTCTTCCTCCCCTCGCCTTGTTTTTTTTTGTTTTCCTTTTTCCCTCTACGTGTACCTCGGAACAGTATTGCGTTCCATTTTCTGCTTCGCAGTCGCGTTGCGCTCCGCTGCCTGCTTCGCAGTCGCGGGGCGCTCAGCGTTCTCGCTCTCTGTTGCAGTCCTTTTGAAGAGTCGCCAATTGCGCGCTTTTCCGCCCACGCGTCCTACCAGATGCACGGCTTAGTGGTGGTGGTCGGGTCTCGAGCGTCTGTGAGGCGCATGCTGTGTGAGAGGCTGGCCCCGCGCTGTTGGGACAACGACGGGATTGTTGCATGGGCGCCCCTTGGGCCGGCCGAAGACGAAGCACCTGTGAAGGCCCGCGTTGCCCATGGGCCCACCGAGGCGTTCACCGGCAAGGTTTGGCCAGTATTCAATCGTAAGAAGATGGCTCGTGGCGAAGAGGCTTTGTGCGATTTCACCCTTCCGCTATTGTGTTGTGGCGCACTGAAAGCAGCTTACATCGAGCGTTGTGCTCGGATGAAGAAGATCGAGAAATCAGCTAAGTCTTCGAAGAGCGGCCCACCCGACGAGTACTCGATCGTCGTTGCAGGCGCTGAGCCAGGCGGGCCCGCTGCCTGCGTTCCAGTGGGGTCTGGCGGCTTTGCATCTGATGGGACGTGGGCTCAACACAACGCGTGCAATCGGAGAGTTGGCCTGAGGTTCTTGGAGGGCGGTGATGGCTTCAAGCCAGCTGGCGCGTGTGTGGCACTTCGCATGGTTCATGCTGCGACTGGCCGCGTTGAGAGGGATAACCTCTACATCGCATCCGGCAAGTATGAGCGGCAGCAGCAGGCAGCCGCAGCAAAGCGAATCCAGGACGGCGTGGCCAAGCCTGGGGAGCTGTTGAGGGATTGCGCCGCCCTGGTCAGGGCCCGCGGTGCAATGGGGGGAAAAGCTTTCAGACAACTTAGGACGCTGATGTTTGACGCGCGGGTCTGGCGCTTGGTTCCCAGCGCCGAGGATGCGGTGAGACTCTCTGCCATGGCGTTCCTTTCAGTGTCTCGGGCTGGAGCGCAGATTGAAAGACTCATGGCCAAGCCGCACTCGCTTCCCCCCTGGCGCCTGCTGCTTGTGGCCGAGCAACCCGACCTGGCAGAATCGATCAAAGTCTTCAGGCCATGTGGACTTGATAAGTGGAGCCGCACTTTCATGAAGCACAATGGTTTGCCATCTTTTGAGGCCAGGCTCAAGGTCGCGCTGCGCCTCATTGCCATGGAGATCACCACCACTGCGAGGGGGAATGGCAACGGCAACTTCAGGCGCATTGTGAAGAAGCGCTTTCAATCACGGAAGGCGGACTTGGTGTCGTTGAACAGCGATTGGGTTCAGCAGCAGTGCAGGTGCGATGAGGTTCGCGGGTTGCATAGAGATCCCCCCGACGGCGAGGGCGAGCAGGGCGGCGACGGGAATGCCGCCCCCAGCAGCGGTCCTCGGGGCGGCGGCGGCTGTGCTTGGAGGTGTTTCGTGCGCGCGCAGAAGAGCAACGACTTGCGTAGCGCGGCAGTGCTGCACCGTGCTCTCAAGGACACCGTCGGCAGCGAGCTCCTCCAAAAGTGCATCGCCGACGGCGCGGCTGCTGCGCATCAGCGGCGGGCGGGGGGGGGGGGGGCATCGGCAGCGGTGCATCTTTCGGGCCAGCTACTCGACAGATCAGGCGAATGAATCAGCAGAAGTTCGAAGTGGCTTGATTGGAAGCTGCGCGGCGCGGAGACGCTGATGAACAGATCTGCGAGCTCTTGGGCCAGGCGGTAGCGACTGACTGCGACTTGCAGCGGGCCGTCACGCTTGCAGCGTCTTGCGATCGGCAGATTGCGGCATCGAGCCGAGGGGCTGATGATAATGAGAGCGCAGCCATTAATAAGTACAGCGATGCACACACGCCCGACCTTCGCAAGGAGATGGACGCGACGGGCGGTCGTCTGCCTGTAGCTTCGCCCACTCTCGTTGCTGTTCCACCGCCGTTCCTCGGTGCGAAGTGCGCCCAGCAAACCAGACTTGGCACCGTCAAGGCCGCCGGCGAGCTCATCGAGTACTGCAAAACCTTCACCGTGCACCACTCCCACCTGATAAAGTCGATGGATCAGCAGATGGGCCACCTGTGCCGTCTCAATTAGGGCGCTCGTCAGAACGAGTCATCTGACGAGGACGGCGACGACGTGAAGGAGTCGCCGTGCTGGCTTGCTGGGGTTTGCGCATGCTTTCCTGAAGGCGCTGTGACAAACCGGTTCAGGGGCAACGTCCTCCGCGCCATGAAGGTTGCGTTGCCAGTTGGCAATATCAATCGCGAGCTCCTTGGAGGCGGCAAGGTGTTCGTGGAGCTGTTTGGCGGGCCGTCTGCTGACCAACTGGAGTTGGCAGAGTTTTACGGCGTCGACGGGGAGCACGGGGTGATGTGGCACATCAGTTTCCAGTCGCGGTCGCCGTGCGAGCCCATGGTCCAGGCCGCGGCGCCGCCGCTGCCCGAGGAGGCCGCGCTGGTGTCGCCTTCCGCGGGCGAGAGAACGGTCAAGGCCGCCCAATGACCGAAACCCAGCAACCCCGATGATGATGAGGACGAGGGTGATAAGGACGAGGGACGGAATGCGGAGAACGATGGTGCTGCCGATGGCGACGAGGGCGGAGATGGGGGGGGGAGGAGGAGGAGGAGAAGGGCGATACATATGAGGTGGATGAGGCGATTGATGATAACGATGACGATGAGGATCTGGGGGAGGAGTAGGAGGATAAGGAGGAGGGTGATGAGGAGGATGACGATGAGGGCGATAAGGAGGCGGATGATGGAGGCGATGAGGATAGCGGCGAGGGAATGCGACGTGTTGTTGTTTTGTGCTTTTTTCCCCCCCAAGGTTGTCGGCGAGTGGCAGTCCTTGTTCGACGCCGCCGCCGAGTTGGAGCGCGACCAGCTCACGTGGACCATGCGGTTCCTGGGGCTGGTCATCCACGAGCGGCCGCTCGGCGGCCTGGCGCCTGGTGTGCAGCTCGTCGGCGCGCTGCCCTACGATGAGGCTCAGGCGCGGCCAGCCCCGCCCCGCGGTCGCGGGCGCGGGCGCGGCGGCGGTCGCGGGCGACGTGGCCCTGCCGCTGATGGCGGAGCGCGTGGGGCGCGAGGTGGCCGTGGCGGACGCGGTCGGGGGCGCGGCGTCGGGCGTGGCCTGCCCGCTGGTGGCGCTGAGGCGCCGCTCGCCATCGAGGGCGGCGAGCCCCGCTCCGACCCCGCGTCGGCCGCGGAGGAGGGGGCCGAGGAGGTCGACGACGTCGCCGACGCGTCGTCGTCGTCGGCGCCGGCGGCCAGCGGCAGCGGGGGCGAGGGCCCGCGGGGCCTCCATGGCCAAAGGTGAGGAGGAGGAGGAGTGCCAATGAGGATGGCGATGATGCTGAGGATGAGGGCGGCGATGATAATGACGATGAGGAGGGCGAGGGCGAGGGTGGCGATGATGGCGAGGGCGATGCTGAGGAGGGCGACGATGGGGATGGCGAGGGTGACCCTGATGAGACGGATTGGGGGGGGGGGGGGAGGGCGATGGGGGATGATGGCGATGATGATTAGGGCGAGGGTGATGAGGGCGAGGAGGGCGAGCGGGATAACGAGGACGAGGCGGGTGATCGGGATAATGGCGACGAGGAGCAGGGCGAGCGGGATAAGGAGCACGAGGGGGATCATAGGGAGGAGGAGGATAAGGAGGATGAGGATGGGGAGGAGGGCGAGGGGGGTGGGCGGGATCCGGGGGAGGGGAATGAGCGGGATAAGGAGGGGGAGAGGATGCGGAGATAGAGGATGAGGATGACCACGCGGGCATGCCCGAGGAGGAGTAAGCGAGGGCGCGGTGCATGAGGGGGACGGTGCTCATGAGGGGCGCGGCGAGGCAAACGTGGAGGGCGATGATGATAGTGATGAGGAGGAGGAGGGTGAGGACTTTGAATATGGCACCGCCTGCCTCACCCCTCCCACGCTCATCCGCGCCATCGCGCCTATCCTCCACATTCGCCTCGCCATCGCTATCGCATTCCTCGTCCTCGCAGTTATCGCTCTCGTCGTCTTCATCCTCGCCCTCCTCTTCGCCCTCCTCGTGTTCCTGGTCATCAGCATCATCTTTTTTCCTCCTCGTCGTTTCCCTCCCCCTCGCCCTCCAGCCTGCCTCGCGCCCCGCCCCATCGGGATGGCGACGAGGGCCGCGGCGGGGGTGGGGGGGGCGAGGAGGGCGATGAGGATGATTAGGGCGAAGATGGCGGGGGAGGCTGCGGACGTTGAAGGCGCGGGGGGCACCTCGCGCCACCGTGCCAGCGCATCACCCGACCGCGCCAGCGCATCCGAGGGAGAGTGTAATGCATATGAACTGCCAGGCAACACATCATTACCATACGCATGTACACATACATTGTCATGCGCACGCTCATAACCATATCATATGCACCACCGTGCCTTTTCATATGCAACCACACTAACCATTGCAGTGAAACGCATAGCAATGCTATACATATATACGTACTGTAGCCGTGGCGCATGCACAGGATTCGCACATACTTTTTGATACCCTACGCATGGCGCAACGTTGCTTGGGTTCGTTTTTTTTTTTTGGTTGTGTTGGCCGTTTTCGAATGGTTTTCTCCCGTGCGCATGGCGTTTTCGGGGGGTGGGCGGCGGTGCGTGTGTGTGTGTGTGTGTGTGTGCGTGTGTGTGCGTGTGTGCGTGCGTGCGTGTGTGCGTGTGTGGGGGGCTTTCCCGATGTCTCGGCGCGCGCGTGTTTTTTTGTTCTTTTTCTGGACGCCGAGCACTGTCGCGCACGCGCGGAAAACCATTCGTTGCATCGAGGCGCGACGCCACGGGGGAAACGCGACGGCGACCAGGGGAAGCAAACAGCGTATCAGGATAACAACGCTTGTGCTGCTGGTTGAAAACCCAGAGCGATCGGAACAATCTGCTTCTCAAGGGCGCATTCGCGCGCCCGCCCCGCGCGGCCTCGCCCCGGCTCGGCGCCGAACGCGTCGCCCGACATCGAGGGCATTTCCAAATTGACGTAGGGTTAGGGTTCAGGAACACCGACGGCGATGACGATTACCCGAAGGCGGCCCCCATGCAGAGACCGAGGCCGAGGAAACCTCCTGAATATCGAAGGCCCGCGGCGCGCCGACGACGACGGCGGCGGCTGCGACGACGACGGACGACGACGACGACAAAGGGGCAGCGATGATGACGACGGACGACCGCCGCCACGACGACGACGAAGACGATGACGACAGACGACGACGGACGACGACGACGGACGACGGCGACGCACTTGCATGTTCAGCCTGGGTCTGGGCATCTCTGCATGCAACCTGGGTTTGCGCATTTCCGTGCGCGGCCGAATGTCCGTGTTTCTGCGTGTGCGCGTGCGCGTGTGTGTGTGTGTGTGTGTGTGTGTGTGTGTGTGTATGTGTGCAACATTGGTTAGCATTTCTGCGCGCTGCCTGGTCTGCTGCTGCTGCTGCCTTCGCTGCTGCTGCTGCGGGTGAACTGGCGCCAGACAGGCGCGCGGCAATTCGCGCGCCTCTCGAGGGGCCACGGTTGGCACGGTGATAAGCGCAGCCGCCGTGCGCCTGGCTGCCGCGCGCCCAGCACCCCTGCGGGCCGCGCGCCGAGCATTGCCATTGCGCGGGGCACGCGGGGCGCCCGCGCGCGGAGCACGCCGCTTTCGGGCCACCAGAGCACTTCATCATAGTGAACGCGGCCTACGAGACGTTGCCGCGGCCGAAGACGCGCGCAACTTAGTGGGGGCGATTCGGCAGGCCCCTCGGCTCGCCCATGATAGCTGCGCTTCTCAGCAGGTTGGCAGCCCGCATAGATGCCCGCAGCCATTCCGCCCAACAGGACGGCCAGCCGTCGCCGTGGTGATCGGAACAACCTTGGGGGTTCCATGATCACGGCGTTCGGTTCGGCTCGGCGAGTGCAGCGGGGGCAGATGCGGTGTTCCTGGATGGCGACAAGTCGATCTGGGGCGGCCGCGCGCCAGAGTAAGCTCGCCGACATTGCAGCGCTCGCGCCCGTGGCGTTCGTTGCCGTTGAATGTCTTTTGGGTTGTTTGAATGCCTTGCGCGGCGGCGGGCGGGCGTGGCGGGCGCGGGCGGTGCGCGTGCCGTTGTCTGGGCCAAGTGCAAGCGGCGCGGGCGTCGAGCGGTTGCCGGCGGACTGATCGGGGCTCGCGTGGTCGTGTCCAATTAGTGGTTGCGATGTGGTAGCGCGGTGCGCGGTGCCGTGAGCGGGCGCGCGCTTGCTCGCGCGCCCACGGCGGGGCGGGTTGTTGGTCTGCGCCGTCTGAGACGCATGGGCCGCTGCACTGGGCCCTGCGGGGCGCGCGCGTTCTCATGGATGCCCGCGCTGCGCGGCGGCAGGCGGCGGGCTTCAGGCGGCGGCGCCGGCTATTTTCGCACCCCGAAGCGCACTGGCGCGGGCGGGGACTTGCTGCGCCACAGCGCCGACGATGGGCAGAAGGAGTTGGACGCGTCCTAGCGGAACGCGACAGGGCGTTGGGTTTCGCCCAGCGCTGGCTGGATCGCGGAGCGCAACGGCGGGCGCGAGATCTTGAGGATGCAGCGCGGGCCGTCGGCGCTTAGCGTGGAGGTGTGGTCGCGCCGGTTTCAGAACGGCACGGTGCAGGGGGAACGGCAAATCAGCCACAATATGTTCAACGACGGCATCAATCATGATGCGATGGCCGACCGCGACGGCGATGCGCCGCTACATCTCATGCGGAAGGCCATTCGCAAGGAGCTTGGCAAGCGGCAGCTCACGGCGGTGCTTCGAGGCGCGGCGCGCGGCTGCGCTTGCCGACCCTTGCTCTTTGGCAGAATTCGCCGACGCGCTGCATTGCCGATTCAAGTGGTGTTGCGAGGAGCGTCGAGGCGCGCGGTGGGTGCGGCATCGGCATGCTCTTCATGCAGACCAGCGCGAACATTTTTTCGCGACGCCGTCGCCGCGGGCATGGCGACGCAGCCGCCCATGGCTAGTGTTGGGCGGAGATCCAGCGACTCGAAGCGGAAGATCTGCTTCGGGGGCTCTACGTGGCGGACAACAAGACGCCGACAGCGGGCGTGGAAGCTATTCAGCCGCCGCTGCAGTGGGAGCGTGCAAGCGGCAGCGGGGCGCGGCTTCGAGGGCAGAAGTTTTGCTGGACGCGCTGTGGCCCAGAATGGCGTTGCAGACATGCGCTTCAGTGGGGCGGAGGCCGCCGGCGGCCTGTGGCGGATCGCAGCGTCGCCGCGCGGGTCGCATTCACGTCGCTGCTGAATTTTGTTTAAACATCGGGGGGGGGAGGAGGAGGAGGAGGAGGAGGAGGAGGAGGAGGAGGAGGAGGAGGAGAAGAAGGAGGAGAAGGGGGAGGAGGAGGAAGAGGGGGGGAGGAGGAGGAGGAGGGGGATGGGGGGATTTTGAGAGGGAGGGGGAGGAGGGGGATTTTTTTTGAGGGGGGTGGGAAGGAGAAGGAGGAAGAGGGGGCGGAGGGAAGGGGGGGTGGGCGAGCTGGTGGAGGAGGAGGGGGGTGGGGGAAGGAGGAGGAGAGGGAGGGGGATGATTTTTTTTTTTTTTTTGGGGGGGGGGGAAGGGGGAAACGTGCAATGCGGCAATATGCGCCGCAGGAAAAAAAAACAGACGGCGCCATGCAACGCAGCAGACGGCAGGGCGGAAGTCGCGACGATGCACAATGCAGCGAAACAAAATACATTGCATCAAACGCAGGTTACATCCCATCACATCAGCCCGTGAGCGAGGGCGGCTTCCTCCCCGCGGCACGTCTCCCACTCCGTATTTCTCCGTTCAGCGTGTCGTGGTTTCGGTTCCTCGTTGCGCCCCATTGGTTGGTTTGTCCCTCCTGCTCCTTCGGCGGAGTGAACGCGAAGATCGAGACACTGCGCACGGCGCGCGCCGCGCGCCGTTCCCCGTGACAGTGGGGGGGGGGGGGTGCGGACGGCGCGCGGCGCGTCGCAGCTCTACATCGTGGCGAAGCTTTGGGCGCAGGGCGCCCCGTCGCTGAGCGTTGGCATCGCCGCGGCGTCGCTTTCGCCTACGGCGGAACTTCGCCAGGCCGCTGCTGGAGTGGATCCTGACTTGGCGGAGCGCGCGCGCGCAGCCGTTGGTTGTCTGCGCCGTGCTTGCCGCTTCCATTCATATTGCAGACCTGCCGCCCGACGAGTTGCCGCCGCCGACAAGTCGCCGCCGCCGCCGTGCCGCCCAGCCATTTCGGGCGCATCGCCGCGGGCCTGCAATGCGCTCAGGGCGCGGCGGTTGAGGCGCGGGGGGCGCTCCTCGCGGCGCGCCCCGATTGGGCCCCCCCAGGCAAGTGGGCGCGAGTACTGCGCGGTGCCCTGGCGGAGGGACAGCGGGACTCGACCCTGGCGAAGCACCGCCGTTGCGGGTGGAGGGGCAGCGCGGCTTCACCGCGGTTCTGCTCCAAAAACTTCCGCCGCGGGCCATTGGCGGGGACATGCTGCAGTTTCGCGGGGCGCGCCCGCGAAGTCGACCTGGTGGACTTCCCTGGCCAAGACGCGTCATCGCAGGCAGCTGCGCGGCTGACGCCCTGCCGCGCCCACGGCCTGGATGCGCTGGTCCACGGGCGGCTTTGCGACCGCCGCCCGCGCGCCAAGGGCGCGCGGAACGCCCCGGCGGTCTGGGCGCCCCTGGGCGGCCGCGGGCGCTGACCACTCAGCAGGCGCGGGCGTGGCTGGGGGCGCGCTTCGGCGACAGCGGCGCGAGCGCTCGGCGCCGACGGTGCCGTTTCCCGATCTGGACCGCCCCTTTCTCCATCGTTCCCCCCCGCGCATCTTCTTCCATCCCAATTTGCGCGTCGCCTTTCCCCTCTCCCCCAATCCTAGACCCCCCCCCAATCCCGTCATCCCCCCTCCTGCAGTTGAGTTCCACGCCCCGCGCGCCTCCTCCCTGCCTTCCCCTTGCGTCATTGAGAGCGCATTTGCATTGCATAATGCCATCACTACAGAGCCTTCATATTATTGACAGGCTTACTTGACACGGCGCATCACTGCATCGCATCGCACGTCTACCATCAGCTCACCATTACAATTTGTGCTTATGTAGTGTTACATTACATCGTGTGCTAAAAAGGCATCGCGTTTTTACCGATCCGACACTGGTCTCGCACAGTTGGTCCATTTTTGAATCTCAACTCGGGACGTTTCGCGTATTTACACGCATACATACATGCGTGCGCACATACATACATGGCCACACATACATGCACGGGCGATTTTCGACACTATCGGAGGCGCCCTAAGTTGCAGGAGATTCTCCACCGCCCCAGCGTCCCTCCCCTGCCAGCCTTTCCTCTGGAGCGCTGGGGCTTTCTACCAGTTAACCCTGCGCTGTTGTGGAACCTCGCGAGAGCTTTTCACTTATTTCAGAAGTCGCCCCACGGGCGAGACACACATACATACGCACATACATGCGTGCACGCGTGCGCACATATAGACATGCACACATACATACGCACATATACATACACATACACACCCACACACACACACCTTACGAGGAACATACATACGTACACACATACATACACACGTGCGTACATATTTTCCTTCACTTGGCACGTGCATACATGATCAGAAACTCAGAACCCCCCCTGGACAGCCAGAGGCGGGCGGGGGCGGGAAGGTGGAGGAGGATGAGGAGGAACAGGGGGGGGGTAGCAGAAGAAGGAGGAGGAGGAGAAGGAAGAGGAAGAGCAGTGGAGGAGGAGGAATATGGAGGAGCAGGAGGAGGAGGAGGAGGAGGAGGAGGAGGAGGGGGAGCAGTGGAGGAGCAGGAGGAGGAGGAGGACTATACTATATGCATATAACGGCGCACCGGGTCCGGGGGCCCGGGGCCGGGACCTCGACCACAAATGTGGGCCCCGGGGGACCCGGAGGCTCGTCGGACCGCCGGACGCCGTCCAAGATCGTTCGCAGGCGGCTTCGGAGCGCGCTCCGATGGCTCCAGATGCCTTCCAAGACGCCTGTCATGACACCAAGAAGGTCCCAGAAACCTCCAAGACGCTCCGAGAGGCAGCCCAAGAGAGGCCCAAGAAGCAAAAGTCGTGCCATTCTATGGGAAAACGTATATTTTTCGCATGTTTGCCTCTTGGGCTTTCACCGCGTCCAAGACGGCCCAAGAGGCGCCCAAGACGGTCTACGAGGCCTCCGGGAGCGCTCCAAGGCTGCGCACGAGTGGCCCAGGACGGCCCCAAGACGGCCGAAGAGAGCCCCAAGACGAGTTCGAGAGGGGTCCCAGACGGAGAAAGCCAACCTCGAATTCCGAGCTTCCGGCCCAAGAGGCTCCAGGAGGCGCCAAAATGCCGCCAAGAGGCGCCAAAAGGCTCCCAAAAGCACCCCAAGACGTTCCGAGAGGCACCCCAAGAGAGGTCCAAGAAACAAAAATCGTGCCATTCCTATGGGAAAACGTATATTTTTCGCATGTTCGCATCTTGGGCTTTCACCGCGTCCAAGACGGCCCAAGAGGCCTCCAAGACGGCCTAGGAGGCCTCCGGGAGCGCTCCAAGGCTGCGCACGAGTGGCTCAGGACGGCCCCAAGACGGCCCAAGAGAACCCCAAGACGACTTCGAGAGGGGTCCCAGAAGGAGAAAGCCACTCTCGAATTCCAAGCTTCCGGCCCAACATATCCCAGGAGGCGCCAAAACGCCGCCCAGAGGCGCCAAAAGGCTTCCAAAATCAGCCCAAGACGTTCCGAGAGGCACCCCAAGAGAGGTCCAAGAAACAAAAATCGTGCCATTCCTATGGGAAAACGTATATTTTCGCATGTTCGCATCTTGGGCTTTCACCGCGTCCAAGACGGCCCAAGAGGCCTCCAAGACCGCCCCAAGACGGCCCAAGACCGCCCCCAAGACCGCCCTGAGGGCCGACCGCCGCGACTTCGCATTTGAAAACGTAAGACGCAAGCAGACGCGAGTCTGTGTAAGATGTCGTCCCAGCGAGCGTGGAGGCCACCACCTCCCCGTCGCGGACGATGCGGTACGCCTTCACCCCGCCCGAGGCAGCCGCCCATGTTCGGCCCTCCCACAGCCGAAAAACTATGAGCCGTACCGCGCTGGATCGAGTCTCGAGGCAGTCCAAACATGGTATGATGCATGGGCGCCGCAATCGCATTATGGCAACAGTCGAAACCGATGATAGGGATGCGTAACCTTGCCAAGGTACCCTTGCAGCCTTGCCTCCTCGGTCCATCCTTAACCACTTTCGATGGCCAGGCCCTCTCGAAAAGCTTCGACATGCACGTCCCAGGGGCTTGGATCCTTACCCCGCATCCGTAATTTCAGTTTTGACTATATGCTCCGCGTTCCGTAATATGCGTGTTGGGGGGGATTTGCCCCCCGATCGGGCATCAATTTCGCTTCGTCGGTTCACCGCACCCCGACCACGCCGTTCGGCGCGTTCCGCGCGAGCTGTGATATGTGTCAGTTTGGGTTTGTCGGCAGCTTTCCAGCCGCGCACCACTCTGAAATTCGGAGCAGACTCCTCCAGCGGGCGGAGGGGGGGGTGATGAGAGAGAATCGGAGAAGGAAAAGGTAGCGATTATCGCTGCTCGTCCTGGAGAGCTCTCGTCGCCACGGCTGGATTATCTTCGATTTTCTGGTCAGAACGTGACACAGGAAAGATCGGGGAGTAGCGGTATCGGTAAATTTGCGTCTCCCTACAGAAGGGGTCTTAGGGCAGGTCCTAGGTTGCTTCATGGGGCTCTCGGGCTCTAGGGGGTTGGGGGATGCTACTCGAGTCCTCCACTAGCTGCTCACTGTGAATATGTTTCTCCTCTCTCCCGGATTCTGTCCGAGCGGGACATTTTCTCTCGCGTTTTGATTTCTCGCGCACCGGATTTCTGGACCTGCCTTGTTGTTTGTTTGTGATGTTGTCTTGGTTGTCAGATCGGTGTGTTTCTGTTGCTCAAACTGTTGTTCCCGCTGCTGCGCTTGCCCCATTTCACGATCGGCGTTGTGCTCCCACGTTCAGAATGGGGAACGACGCCCTCGCCCCAGCGCGGGCAACATGTCTAGATCCGACGCCTTCCTTGTAGGTGGCGCCCCCTCTTTCTCCTCCTGCACCTTCGCACCAGGTCCTCCTGCTCCTCCCGCCCTCGACTCCTCCTGCTGCTGCGGCTGCGGCTGCCCCTCCTCCCCCCCGTCCTCATCCCTCTCCGCTTTCTCCTGCTCACGCCTGTGCGTGTCCACCACGTCCACCTCCAGTGTAGGGAGCTCCCTTTGCTGATTGCGCATGACACGATGGGGTCACTTTGGGGATCCAGGTTCGCTGGGACACCAGTCGGCGGATAGAGCAACATCAGCGCAAGGGGAGGGATCGGTGGAAGGAGTCGGATGCTAGATCTGGCGCGAGTGCACCTAGCTTGTCCCTCCCTCTCTCCCCCACCCCTTCCTTCCTCTCAGGAGCATCTGGCATTTTCCAAAATTCCTTGAGCCGTTTGGAACGAACACAGGGGACAAACGTTGGTCCTCCTCCCCATCCAGCCTCCCCTTCTCCACCCTCCGCATTGTCCTCTTCCGTCGCCTCCCCCATTTTCTTTCTCCTGCTCCTCGTCCCTTCTCCTACCTCTTCTCCCCCCCTCCTTCCCCTCGTCTCCTCAGTCGTCCTCCTCCTCCTCCTCCTTCGCGGCCCGCCGTGGTAATTATTGCCGGGCGATGAGGCTTGACGCAGCCCACGACCTCATGAATTTCCCCCCCGCCCTCCCCTCCCCCTCCTCCTTTCTCCCCCTCCTCCTTTCTCCTCCTCCTCCTCCTCCTCCCTTCTCCTCCCCCCTTCTCCCCCTCCCTCCTCGTCCCCCCTCTTCCCCTTTTCCTTTCTCCTCCTAAGAGGGGGTCGAACCTCGCTTGTTGCCACGGCTTCTTCCGGCTGCCCCGGCAGCAGACGCCGCAGCGGCCCCCGCTCTCGGCGCCCCGCCTACCGCAGAGCCCCCCGCAGCTGGCGCCCGGCCTGGTGCCCGCCGTGCCGCTGTCGCCCTCGCGGCAGCCGCCGTGCTCGCCGGAGGCCGCGCGGCCCGCGCCGGTGGTGCTCGTTGCCTCCCCGGGCGGCAGGCCGCTGGTGCGGCAGGCGGCGGGGGCGGGGTCACTTGGCATCGCTCGGTGTACATTTTTGTTCGGCGAGGCCAGGGCCAGAAAGCCTGGACTTTTTGGAGCACCTTGGGTCATCTGGAGAGAGACAAAACAGCACGCGCGAAACTAGACAATGCACGGGGAATGGACGCCCGAGCGATGGCAAGGTCAGGGGCAGCGTGGAGGGCGGCGGGGCTTTCGCGGAGGAAGAAGCAAACAGCATGGACGTGGACTTTCGAGGGTCCGCGCGGATGTCTTGGATCTGCGCTGGGCCCCCCCTTGGCGGCGCCTCCGACCCCGCCCGTGGCGTGCTCCTCTCGCCAGGGAGGGGGGTCTGCCGCAGATCCAAGAAGTCCGCGCGGACCGTCGATTGTTTGTGCTTATGCCGTGCATTGCGAACGTTTTCGCTGGTTCTCGCTGGCTTTCCAGCCTCGAGATGCCTTCAACGGCTGCGCCTCGCCGAGAGCGCGTTCTGGGATTCAGGGGTGCCCAGATTGCCACGAAGGCCGCCGGGGAGCCGTGTGAAGACCCGAAAACCAAGGGCTCGCGTCGCGGAAGAAATCACGACCGGAGGTTTTTGGCCGTTTGCGGGCTCTGCTGGGATGACCGCGGGATGTGTTAAACGGGTAAGCGGGTCACAGTCGGATGCGAAGGTGGCGATGTTTGTCCCAAACTAGCTTATAATCAGGCGATCGCAAACATGGACCAAGGGGGCATGGGTCAGCGACGGGTCCCCTTTGCATGGGACATCGCGTATTTCCGCCGCCGAACGAGGCGGTACTTGCCGCATTTTGGGGAGGATACCTCCCCCGATCCATCGATTTGGCGACCGCGCGCCAACTCCATGGATCGCTAATCCATGTTTGCGCGCCCCCGATATAAGTGGGTTGCACATGCCCCAAGTGGCTCAGGGGGGTTCAGTATCCACTCAGTGGGCAGAGTCCACTTAGCCTGGATCGCTACCCCTCCCCCCCGAAGCCACCTGGGGTATTTGTAACCCACCTATAAGCCAGGTTAGGCTGGATACAACAACTTTGGCATCCGCTGAGAACGCCTATAGCACCCCCAGATGGGGGCTCTGGCTGAGCCCCAGGGCCGGCATAAAACGACTCGAGATGAAACGCCTGCACCTGAGGAAAGGGTCGGAAGTTCGGCGCCGCCATGCGGACTGCGCCACTGGGACGTTAGGTGGAGCTCCCTGTGGGACCACGAAGCGTGTGAGGGGTGTGCCAAAATGGGGCAGCGCCGCCATGCTGACTGCGCCACCGGGGGCTTGGGTGGAGCCCCCTATTGGGCCATGAACCGTGTGAGGGGTGTTCCAAAACGGGGCGGCGCCGCCATGCGGACTGCGCCACTGGGACCTTAGGTGGAGCTCCCTGTGGGGCCATGAAACGTGTGAGGGGTGTGCCAAAATGGAGCGGCGCCGCCATGCGGACTGCGCCACTGGGACCTTCACGAAACGTGTGAGGGGTGTACCAAAATGGGGCGGCGCCGCCATGCGGACTGCGCTACTGGCCCGTTAGGCGGAGCTCCCTATGGGGCCACGAAACTTGTGAGGGGGTGACGAGAGGAGGAAGGAGAGGGAGGAGGAGGAGCAGGAGGAGAGGAGAGGAGAGGAGAGGAGAGGAGAGGAGAGGAGAGGATAGGAACGCGGGGACCGTCTCTTCAAAACCGCAGGATGGTTGGGAACAAAAGAGAATCAATGCTTCGTGCCTTTGGGGGCCCTCCTGGGGGTACTCTTAGAGCGCTCTTGGGGCTTCGTTGGGGCTTCTTGAGCCGTCGTGGTTCCTTCTTGGGCATCGTGGAGCGTTCTTGGGCTGTCATGGAGGCCTCTTGGGCCCTCTTGGGCGCATTCCGGGGCCCTCTTGGCCCGCCCAGGGGCCCTCTGGCCCCTGGAAAAGTCATCCGAGGCAGACCAAGAGAGCGCGGGAACGCCCAGGATGGTTTGAGAATTTTGGGCCCCAGCCTTCAGAATATTAGCCCTAGAGTCCTGAATACAGAGAACAGAGGTCACATGAGAGCCTGGAGAAAACTCCGCTTCGCGCCTCGCAGCACGGCGGCGGATGATATCTGTCCCAACCTGGTTTGCAAGTGGGACTTGTATATACCCCACGTGGCTTTATGGTGGTCGATAACTCCTCCAATTGGGCGGAGTCCACCTAGCCCGGATCGCTAACCCCCGAAGCCACTTGGGGCATGTGTAGCCCATTTCCGTTGATAACCCGGTTTACCCCCTTAGCAGATCTCGCCGTCATCCCAGTGTCAGTGGGTTGCACATGCCCCACGTGGTTTTGGTGTTCGGACTCACGATTTGGACTCACGATTCAATGGTCCAGGATGGCCTGGCACGAAGAACATTAAGGCACCCAGACAGGCGGAGAGGCACTAGAAGCTCCACGCTATTCCTGGGCAGGCTTTGCTGCCCAGCGAAGGGCGGAGTCCACCTAGCCCAGATTGCTAACCCCCTCCCCGCGGTCAGCACTGCAGGGAGGACGGCGCGCTCCCCGATCCGAGGCCCCCGTCCCAGGCAGGGCAGGCATCGGCTGCGAGCGAGTGAGGGGTAAGTGAGAGGGAGAATGCCTTCTCAGAAGGCGGCGCTCTCGCCCTCCCCTCGCTCGTCCCGCTCCTGCCTCCCCCCCCCTCCTGCTCCATAGCCCGGGGAGAGTGGCCTCGGCGGAGGACAAGCTGGCGCGCGTGCATGCGCGCCGACGTGCTTCTCTGCGGCGCGCCGATGCGGGTTTCAAGGTTTTTCGGTGGCGAGCGAGGGGGGGAAGTGAGAAGGAGACGGCCCTCTCAGAAGGCAGCGGGACTTCTCAGATGCCCTCGCGCCTTCTGAGCAGTTTTCTGTGTCTTCGGGGAAGGCTCAGGCAATTTCTCAGAAGGCCGGGGGACTTCCGAGACTTCCGAGAAGGCCTGCTCCCTCTCACTCCCCCTGGGCTGGCCGCCGACCAGAGCGGCGCGGCGCTGAAAGACGGCAAGCCTTGGAGGGGTTCTGCTGGTGTTTGCCCAGAGCAAGCCATCTTTTGGGCGTTGCTAGAAGCACACCTGGTTCAAGGTGCTCCCAGGATTTCCAAGGAAGCCCCCAGGGCCCCCAGAGCACCCCTCACGAGGCCCAGAGGGCCCCAGGGGCTCCAACATTTAGCGAAAAGCTGGGGGCACCTTGGGCCATGGGCACCTTCGGCAACCCCTTGTGTGTGAAGTCTGCTCATATCACCTTTTCTATCCATCTATCCTGCTATCCTCTCGGCTCAGGTATTGGATATCATGCGCGCCCCTGCTTCCGTGGGCGCATGGGGAAAAAGGCATTCCTCTTTCCCCCGAAACGTCCTCTGCCTACGGACCATACGGTAGGTTCGGTTCTTGGGTTGTCAACCTCCGCGCGCAACCCCCGAATGTCCAGGAGGGACAGGTCGGCACAAGCACAACATACAGTATGAACGTCGTGACAAAAATATTGGGAAGTGCCGAACATGGAGGGGAAGAGGAACATTTAGGACATGTGTGGAAAAGTGCGAAAATCTTGGAATTTGTGTAGGTTGATTGCGAAGGCTTTACGGCCGGTGCCGCCAACCCTGAAGGACGACGGCGACGACAACGACGGCGATAACAACGACGACACTGACGCTCTTGAGTCGACAGTTTCTCCCAGGGCTGGGACCCCCCCCCGGCCCCCCCCGCCGATCTCCCTCTGGCTGGATTGTTTGAGGGGGAGCGGCGACGACGACGAGGCTGTGTAGACTTGTTGAGTGGTGTTTGCTTCGGAAGCTCATTTGAACATGCGTAATGCACTTCTCTGTTTTTTTGCGGGGGCAATAAGAGGTTGCTGACGGCCAATAAGGGCTGCTCAAGGCCGAATAGGATACTAAAGGTTCGAAAAAGGCAACTCAAACGCGACTAAACGCCGCTAGCAATACACTCAAGGCCGCTAAAGGCCACTAGAGACTACTACACCGAGGTGGCATTGGTTTTGGAATGAGCTTCCAAAAAGGCTCCCCTGAGACTTGTTAGATCCCCCCTGGGCCCCTGCACCGGCGGCGTCCAAGCATGGAGGGTGGCGGCGCGCAGAACCACCCTACGGCGGGCCGCGGGTGGCACGTTGGGCCCGGGCGGTGCGGCGCCGACAGAAGGCAAACCCTGGAGGCGCTGGGATGTCCGCCCAGAGCAGAGATTTCAGGGCTCAAGCGACGGGGGACAATGCAAACGGGGGTCAGTCAGAGCGCCAGACCTTGCAAGATCCTGGCAGGGCGAGGGTTGCATTGACCTGGGTTTTGGTGCAGGATCTCGCAGGGTCTTGCAAGGCACGACTGATCGGGGTCTGAATTGACCTGGGTCAGAAGATCCCCGAAGACTGTGGGTTCCCCCCGCCAAGGCTCGACATGAACGGTGTTTGGGCGATTTCGTGGGCCGTTCACGTCTCGTTTTCGTTGTGCAGCAGGGGCGGGCTGAGCCCAGAACGAGGGAAAGCGAACCCACCACGAAACCCGCAAACGCTGGTTCGATCGATCTCTGCCCCGAGCTGCCTCTGGGCACTTCGAGGGCGTCCCGGGAGGGCATTTTGGTGCGCAGCGCTCGGTGGCGGGCCGAAGGCGGCGCTGGGCCCCCGGGCCGCCACGGCGCGCTCGCCGCCCCCGCCGCCGCCGCCGCACCGCGTGGCCGCCGCCACCACGGCGCCAGGCGGCCTCGCGGCCTCGGGCGCGCCCTCGGGCGCGGCTCCTCGGAGGGCCGGAGGGGCAGAGCGAGGAAGGTCAGCGGAGGAAAGCGTTTACGATGCACGTCGCGGAAGATCTCGATCGACTCCTCGAAGAGCGTCGACGGACACATCGAATGCTATCAGGGAGGCCCCAAGGACGCAACAGCCTCGGCGGCATCGGGGGACACGGCGCGAGGGCCGAAGGACACATCGAAGAAGAACAACCGGCACATCGAAGAAGAGCAAGCATCGCAGCATCGAAGAGGAAGTCTCGGAGGTCCCCAGAGACCTGGGGGTCCCCAGGGCTCTCGGGGAGGCCGCCGTGGCGCCCGGCGGCCTCACTGTCTCACGCGCCTTCGGGGCGGCTCTTCGCAGGGTCGACGGACAGAGTATGTTTTTGTGGCGTTGTTTCCAAGCTTGTACTCAGGGGAGGACAAAGGCACCGATACCGCTGCTCGTTCTGGAGAGCCCTCGTCGCCACGGCTGGATTCCCCTCGAAATTCTTGTCAGAATGCACCCTGGGAGAGGTCCTGGGCGTAGCGGAATCGGCACGTTTCTATACCCCGCCTCGGAGGACCGAACGACAGATCGAAGGAAAACACATTACGGATTTCTCGAATCTGGCGGCGCCGCCGCCACCGCCCCTGGCGCGCCCTGCGCGCCAGGGAGGGGGGCCCAGCGCCGACCCAAGAAATCCCGCGCGGAACGAATGTTTCTGCTTATGCAGTTTTTGTTGCTTCTCCGCCAGAGAGATCCAGGGGCCCCCGGATACACCTGGGAACCGCTGGGGGACGTCGTCGTCGCCGCCGTGGTCGCCGGAGCCGCCGCAGCGGCCGTCCCCGTCCGCTCCCCCGTCCTCCCGCCGTCGTCATTATCCTCGTGCCGTCGTCGTCGTCGACGTCGACGTCGTCGTCTTCGTCGTCGTGGTCGCCCTGCTGGTCGCTGCGATCGTGGTCGCTCGCGGGGAGGAGGAAGGAGGAGGAGGAGGAGGAGGAGGAGGAGGAGGAGGAGGAGCAATTCTGTCTGGACCCTGGGCAACCTCTGCGCAGGCCCCCAGGGCCAGGGACCTCCAGGGATGAGAAGGAGGAGGAGCAGGAGCAGGAGGAGGGAGGAGGGTGTCAGGGAGCTTGTGGAGGCTTCTAAATGAGATCTAGACGCTTCAAGTATCCCCACCAACGATCGGTTCTTGCGCGGCCCGCTCGGACCTGACTCGCCGCTGGCGCCCTCGCCTGCAGTTGCGACAAAAAAAGTATCCCCACCAGCCCATCCAGAAACGATGTCCAGGCGAGTTGAGGTGATCAGGGAAGTGCGGCAGCAAAGAGGAGGACGGCCGAACCGTGCAAAGGAGTGAGGTGGAGAAGGAGGAGGTGGATGGATGAAAGGACGAAGGAGTGGGAAGAAGAAGGATGAATTGGATGAGGAGGAGGCGGAGGAGGAAGAGGAGGAGGAGGAGGAGGAGGAGGAAGAGAAGGAGTAGGAGCAAAAGGGAGGAACAGGAGGAGGAGGGCAAACACAAGGGCCAGAGGTCTCTTGGATGCCTCTCGGAGCCTCTTGGGGTATCTCTTGGGCGATTATTGGTGGCCTCTTGGGACGTCTTGGGGGTCTCTTGGCGATCCTGGGGGGCTCTTCGGAGGTCTTGGGTGCCTCGGGGGGGGCCTCTTTGGGCCGCTTAGGGTCTTCTTGGGGGCCTCCTGGGGGCCTCTTGGGGGCATCGTAGGGCCATCTTGGGGCCATCTTGGGACCTCCTGGGGCCTCCTGGGCGCTTTTTGGGGCCGTCTTGGAGGAGATCGGTCAACGAAGGGGGTCCCTCAATTCAGGTCCCCCCCCCAGGAGGCCAAAATGGGGCCAACACCCTTGTAAAATCAATGATTTTGGCTTCCTCGCCGAGGCCGTTTTGGACGCCCTGACACCTCGCGGCACCCCCTCCAGGTCCATGGGGATGGGGTAGGGGGAGGGGTCAAGTTACCCACTCCCCGCCCGCAAGCCGTCTCGCTCACTCCCACCCGCCCTCCCAGCACCCGAGTCTGGCCCGAGCCTGAGCATATTCAGCAGTCGTCTTGGGATGGACAGCTACTGGGGGCCAATCTGGCGCCGCCGCCGCCGCCGCCGCCGCCCCCCGCTGCCAAACCGCCGCCGCCGCCGCAGCCACTGCCGCCGCCGCTGCCGCCGCCGCCGCCGCCGCCGCCGCCGCCGCCTTCTCCGCCGCCGCCGCCGCGCCGCCGCCGCAGCAGCCGCAGCCGCCGCCGCCGCCGTCGCCGCCGCCCCCGCTGCCAAACCGCCGCCGCAGCCGCTGCCGCTGCCGCCGCCCCCCCCCGCCCCCGCCCCCGCCCCCGCCCAGGCCGCCGCCGCCGCCGCCGCAGTCGCAGCCGCCGCAACCGCCGCACACGCCGCCGGCGCCAAGTGTACTCTGCATTGTTTTTTGACAGGGATGGTGGGGGGGGTCGCATCGGGTTGGCTGCGCATGTTCCGAATTTGGAGGCAGAGTGTGTTTTGTAGTGTTTTTTACCAGGGATGGTGGGGGGGTGTCGGCATGGACCCTGGTTGGCCCCCAGTCGCCTGGGGGAGGGGGTGTTTATTAATAGGGAGCAATGATAAACCCTTCCCCGAAGGGGAAAAAGGAGGGGTGGAAGAGGAAACGCCCTAAACCACCGACGCCCAGAGGGCTGGTGAGATTTTCGGGGGTGCCCATTGAGGGGGAGGCGAGGGCGCGGAGGGAGAATGAGGAGGAGGAGGAGGAGGAGGAGGAGGAGGAGGAGGAGGAGCAAGCGTTGAGGATGAGCAGGAGGAGGGGAGCATGATAAGGAGGAGCAGGAGCAGCAGGAGCATGATCAGGAGGAGGACGAGGAGCAGCAGGAACAGGATCAGTAGGAGGACAGGGCATGGAGCAATAGCATGATGCTGATGCGGTTGATGGTGATGGTGATGGGTGGTGATGATGGCGCTGCTGGCGATGATGACGATGATGCTGATAATGACGATGACGATGACGATGATGTTGGTTATGCTGCTGATGATGACGATGCTGATGCTGATGATGCTGATGATAATGATGGTGATGGTGGCGGTGATGATGCTGACGCTGATGCTGATGCGGATGGCGATGACGACGGCGATGGCGCTGGCGATGGCGACGATGCTGATCATGCTGGTGATGATGATGCTGGTGGTGGTGATGACGACGGTGCTGCTGCTGTTGTTCATGATGATGTTGATGTTGATGGTGGTGTTGATGTTCATGTTGATGACGATGATGATGTTGGTGATGGTGTTGATGATGACTACGAATATCATGATGACGATGCTGACGGTACTGATGGTGATGGCGATGATGAACATGATGATGTTGATGGTTATGATGGTGTTGGCGATGTTGATCAGGATGATGATGCTGATGATGATGATGATGATGATGATCATCATCACGATCATGCTGATGATACTGACGATGATGACGGTAATGCTGGTGATGTCGCTGTTGCTGATGATGAAGTTGCTGAATATGTTGCTGATGATCATGATCATGATGATGATGCTGATGGTGATGGTGATGGTGATGATGGTGATGATGATGCTGCTGATGATGATGCAGATGATGATGGGGCCGCCCTACGGGTACGTCTGAGGGTGCGACAGGCAGGAGTGACTTATAAGGAAAAGGGATGGAGGAGGAGCAGAAGGAGGAGGAGGACGGATGAGGAGAAGGAAAAGCTTGAGAAGGGAGGATGAGGAGGGATAATGAGGAGGAGGAGGAGGAGGAGGAGGAGGAGGACAGGAAGATTGGAGGTGCGGCCAGGGCGGAAATTGTTCAAGACGTCCCCATCTCCCCCCATTACCCTGTTAGGCTCGTCTTTCCCAGTATTGAGCCTATTGCCGATGTCAAGTTCGTTAAGGTGCCCAAACGGTTCCCTCTTGAGCGCCCCATTGGTTGTCTGGGGCCCCCTGTTGAGGGTAGGTGGGAGCCCGTGGCCGCGCTTTGTTCTGATCCCCGCGCCTCTGTGCAGGACAAATGGAACAGTTTCCTTCGTGCGGCGGAGGCTGAGTGGCTCTATGTCTTTCAGATTTCAGGAGAGCTTGCTGATGGGTTTGTCGGTAGAGACCTGCCTTTGAAGATCTCTTCTAAGAAGCCCCCTTGCCCTGGGCCTCCTAGGTTTCCGAAGCTCTCCCCGCTTGCGTGTTGGTGGCGCAAAGTCAGCGTCCTTTTGTCCGATCTCGCGCGAGATCCCGTGGGTACCCATAGGCGGCAGCTCGTCTCGGCTGCCTTTCGGCTTTCAGGTTTTCACCGGCTCCCTAGCAGTGCTGTCTATGCCGCCTGGGCGGCAGTGTTGCGCCAGGCTGACCTGTTGCCGCTGCTCTCGGCCAAGGCGCTGGCAGAGCTGGCGGACGTCGAAGCCAAGAGGCTTCAGGCACAGTCGGTGCACGACAAGGACAGGGAATGGAATAAATGGGTCGACAAACATTCTTCGGGGGGGGTGTCGGCTTTGTTCAAGTTTTCTTCCCTCCCTATCGGTTGGCAGCCCGATGCCCTTGATCGCCCCACCCTTCGCCCCTGTTCGTCGGTCGATTCGGTCGAGGCCCTGGAGGCCGAGTGGAAAAAGTGGTGGTCCGTGGGGCACGTTAAGCCCCCCCTCGTGTGGCCTGACCTTGGAGTGCCGCCTGAGCGTCCCAGTGTTGATGAGCTCGCGCGGGCTCTAAAAAGCTTCAAGTCCTCTACTGGCACTGGTTTTGACCAAGTCTCGCCCCGCTTCCTTTTGCTTCTGCCGCCCTCTGCGCTGGAAGCCTTGTGTGAGATTATCTCGCACATCGAGCACAAGCGTGAGTGGCCTGTCATGTGGAACCGCATTGTGTTCATTCTCAAACGGGTGGGGGGTCTGAGGCCGATTGGGTTGCTCCATGTGTTGGCTCGTGTTCAATGTCGCCTGAGACGTCCTCTCATCAGGCAGTGGCAGGAAAGAAATTATCGTGCCTTTTTTTTCTGGGGCACACATGGGAAGTCTTCGGAGCATTGCGTTTGGATTCAAGCTGCCTGGTCCGAACATTCGACGTTCAAAAATCGTAGCTGTGCCACGTTGCTTTTGGATTTAAAGAAGGCGTTCGAGCTGGTTCAGCACCGACATCTCATCTCGGCTGCGCAGGCCACCAGCTTTCCATTGTGGCAATTGTACTTCCTGGTTCAGATTTATCGGGCCCCTAGGCTGCTTGACGTGGCTGGCGAGGTTGGTTCGCTGCTGGATGTTGAGCAGACCGTCGTGCCAGGTTGTACATTTGCCACTTGTATGCATCAATTGGTGCTGCTAGGCCCTCTCGACGCTGTTCAGGCTTCCTTCCCGACGGCCCAGCTGTCGGTCAATGTGGGCGACTTTGGCCCCATGAGATGGGGCGCGGAGTCGAGAGTGGTGCAAGACACCGTTGGCGCGTGTAAGAAGCTCCACAGTGAGCTCAAGGCCGCCGACCTTAGGATCGCTGTCGACAAGCCCCGAGTGCTTGGGAACTCGCCTGCTGTCAGAGCCTCGATCGCTTCGAAGCTCCGTGGCCTCCAGCCCCTGCCCGTTAGAGCTGAGAGGAACCTTGGTGTTGACTTTTCCTCTGGGCTCGCTGGAGGGGGCAAGGCTACGTCCGCCTCCCGCGCCAAGGCCGCGGGCAGGAGGCGGCAGCGCATGTCGATCTTCAAAGGCTCCAAACCTCGCCGCCGCGTGCTTGGACGCATGGCTCGAAGTGCTCTGGAGTCCTCCGTGTTGCATGGTTCCGCCGTGGTGGGCACCAGCGGGCAGGAGTTGGAGGTTCTTAGAGGTGCTGCTGGTAAACTTCAAGACCGTCGTATGGATGGTAAATCTCGTACCCTGGCCCTGTTGTTGTCCCCTGTGCCCCGTTTGGACACCATTTTTAGGGCTACGTGGTTGCCCGTGAAAGCCTTCCTCCACGCTCTGTGGCACTCCTGGCTTCCTAGGGGCGCCCTGGACTTCGGCCTCCGTGAGGCCCACGAGCGGCTTTCGATTCGTGAGCACCCTTGGTCTTCCATTAGGGGCCCATTCAGTGCTGTGTGGGCCACCTCAAACGCATCGGGATTACGGCTACTTCGGCTACCTCCTGGACTTGGCCTGATGGGGCCGTCATCAATCCCATGGACTTCTGCCCTGTTACGATCCAGGAGCTCGTGCGCCGCGCCGTCGAGTGTTAGCAGTTCGCCAAGGTTGCTGGCCACTTGGGCCTCCCTGAGTATTGCAACGGTGCCTTACTCAGCCCTGAAGGCCCTGCTCAGCACCAAGAGTGAGCTCACGGCACCGCAGAGAGGCCACCTGCGCAGCACCGTGGTCGGGGGACAGTGGCCCCAGAAGCGTCGGTGGGCCGAAGGATACGACACTACGCCCACTTGCCTGCTCTGCCCCCACGCCGAAGGCACGCTGCTGCACAGGCACTGCTCTTGTGCGCGCCTCGACAGCCTCGAGGGCGCTCCTGCGCTTCGTGCCAATGCAGTGCGGGCGGCGCAATCGCCGCTTGCCCTAGTCTTTGCTGGGCGCTGTCTGGCCCCGTTTCCTGCACTGGTCAGGCCGCCGCCTGGGCGACCCGTGTGCTGGGGGATTGGAGGGCCTGATAGCTTCACGGGTTCACGGGAAATATCTACCCTGATGGATCGGCTTTCGAAGCTGAGTATCCCAGCCTTGCGAGTGCGGGCTGGGGGTGCGTGGCGCTTCACCCCGATTGCCTTCAGGTTGTTTCTTTTTGTTCTGGCCCCGTGCTCGACCCCTTGCAGTGCATTGATGCTGCCGAACTCATCTTGCGGCGCCGCCAGTGCGCATGTTTTCGGACTCAGCCTTTGTCGTGGATGGCTTCCACGAACGTGGCCGCGTGGCCGCCGCTGCCTGTGTTGCCGCGCATGCTCACCTCTGGCGGGAGTTCTGGCGTTTGGTGGACGACTGGGGGGGGGCGGGTTCGAGCTCTCGAAGGTCAAAGGTCACGCGGCCGTAGGTGGCACCCAGCACGGGCGTGCCACGGCGCGCCACAGGGTTGGCAATATAACGGGAGACCGCGCTGCAAAGAGCGCTGCTGCCTTTGCGCGAGTACCGCGTCAGGGCCGTGCGCAGCTGCAGGCTCGCTCTAAGGTTGCCAAGACCTGGGGGGACTGGATTGACCGATTCAGCGACGGGCTTGAAGATTGTGGCCACCCCAAGCGGCACAATCGTGGCAAGCCGCGTCTCCCTCGGCTTTCCGTTACGCGCGACCCCGTCCCATCCGATATTGCCTCTCGCGCGCTGGCAGCGCAGAGGAAGCTGGGGGATGGAGCGCGCAAGCATGACCTCGTTCGTATTGCACTGTGTGAAGGTCCCACTGTTGTGGGCTGCGCGCGTTGTGGCAGCTTTGCGGTTTCTCGCGTTGCAGCTCTCAGCCAGCCGCGCCCGCCTGTGGCCACTGACCATGCCCCGAAGGTGCTGAAGCGGCTCTGTGAGGGAGAGTTTCGCCTCAGTGCCAAAGTGTTTCGGGTCGCAGCGCAGGCGCCGCTCGCAGAGGCCGCTGCGGTCGCTTCTCCTCGCGCCGCCCAGCTGGGGGCTGGCGAAGACAGTGCTGCTGCTGATGTCTTGGCCCAACCTTCGGGGGCACCCCACCCGTCTGGCGTGGGTGCTGGCGCCATCTCGGAGGATGGAGGCCTTGGCGCGTCGTCGTTGGCTAGCGGTAGAGGAGGAGAAAGTCTATCTGAGCCTGCCACGGTGGCTAGCGCCCTGGCAGCGCCCCAGCTGGAGGCAGGCGCGGCCACCTCGGAGGCGCCCCAGCGGTCTGCTGGCAGTGCTGTTGCTCTAGCGGAGGAAGGAGGTGTCGCGCCGTCGACGTCGTTGAGCGGGGGAGGAGGAGATGTTTCGGACACCGCCGTGCATGTGCGCACGCAGCGCACGCAGCGCACTGAGGCAGAGCGTGCTGCCATTGTTCAGCGGCTGCTGGCAGCTGCCAGTGGCCGCCCTCGTCCTCCTCCTAACGTTTTGCCCGTTGCTCTCGATGTTCATGGTCAGGAACAGCCCGGCCCCACCGTGGGGTCGCGCTCTGGGGGGCAGGTCGTTGGCCATAGGGGATCCTCCCAGTAAGGGAGATCGCCCGGTGGCCCTCGGCCCGCCCTTCCCTCTCTTCTCTTTCTTACGACGGGCTCGTGCTGTGACCCTCTTTCTGCTGGTCCTGCACTGCCCTTCCTTGCGCGCTGGCGGTCTGGCCGCGCGCAGTCCTCTCTGCCGGAGGTGTAGCCTCGCGGCAGGAGCTTTGGCCCATGCGGGCCCTGTCCGAAGCGCGTGGCTGAGGGCGGTTGTAAGGTGCGTCCTCAGCCACGCCAACTGACGGCTGTGGTGTCATAGACTCTGTGGCGCCTCAGGTCGTGCGCAGGAGGAGGAGGAGGAGGAGGAGGAGGAGGAGGAGGAGGAGGAGGAGGAGGAGAGTGTCGGGAGGTGGCAGGAGGAGGAGGAGGAGGAGGAGGAGGAGGAGGAGGAGGAGGAGGAGTGGGAAAAGCAGTGCGAGGAGGACGGGCAACAGGAGTTCGAGGCGGAGGGTGGTGAAGAAAAGGGAGGAGAGGGAACGGAGGAGGAGGGAGCGGAGCAGGAGGAGGCGGGAGAGACGGAGGGAACGGAGGAAGAGGAGGAGGATGAAGGACGGAGGAGGAAGGACGGAGCAGGAGGATGACGGAGGAGCAGGTCGGACGAGGACAGAACAAGGAGGCCCTCGCCCCAGAGAAGCTCTGGCCCGCTCACCGTCGCCTCGGCCGCGCCCGCAAGGCCCTGCGCCGCTTGCCCACACTGCCAGCGCCCTGTCGTTGCCAGTGACGCGCAGCTTCAGCCCCGGGCCGCACAGGCTCTGCCGGGAGCGGGGGTTCTCGAACGGGGCTAGGGCGAGGATGCAGTCAAGACGTCAAAACGCTGACACAAGGACCAGTTTCGGTTCGGAAGGGGCTCGATGTACGTAGGTCCTTCCGTTGTTCCTCCAGCCCTCCTCGTGAGCGCGAAAGCGGGTTTGAGCCTGTTTCTTTATTGTTTGGGGCATAATGGGCATTACAGCCCCCGGCCCTTTCCCCCCCCTATAACGTAACGCCCCTCCCCCCCCCAGTGCGCTCGGGGCACTGCCGCCGTGCGCGTCCGGATCTCCATCGGCGTCCGCGTAAAAGTCCGCATAGGAGTCTGGTCCGCATTGGAAATCTCATGGGGATCGAACTACTTACGCAGGACGAAAAATGTTCCTCTTGAAGTGCAAATGGCGGTGATGAGTTGGAGATTAATGACCGATACCCCTTCCCCCGTAGAATCGTAACACCGGGCGTGTTCGGGGCCCGCGGATCCCATTTCTTCCGGCTTCCCGTCTTAATTAAAATCATGTAATTTAAAGGCGGTAGAAACCGGATCCGCCGTAAAAAAGTATGACCGAACACGGAGGATCCATCAACTCCGAAATCGGATCCGCGCGGACGGAAATCGCATCCACCGAAACAAACACCAAAGCCACCGTTGGATCCGCGCGAACTTCATGGGATCCGACGGCGGTTGTCCCATACGTGTCTGCTCAAGACTTTAAACCGCCGTTCCGGGCCCACGAGGAAAAAACATTCGTTCTGGGGATGTCGGGAGGAGGAGTAATTTGGAGGAGGATGAGGAGGAGGAGGAGGAGGAGGAGGAGGTGGTGGAGGTAGAGGTGGAGGTGGCGGAGGAGGGAGGAGGGAAAAACGTCGCATTCTATCATCTGCACTTCTCTGGCCTGGCGATTAGCTGTCCGCAGCAGATGCTTACCTACATGCTCGTTCTACCTGTCCTGTGCACGCAAGCGCTGTGGTGTACACCAGCGCTGCGTTCACGCGGATGTTGTGGTGTAAACAGGCACTGTGGTGTGCACAGGCGCTGCGGTGCACGCAAGCATTGTGGTGTACACAGGTGTTGTGTTGCACATGGTTGTTGTGGTGTTATACATTCGTTGTGGTGCACACCGGCGCTATGGTGCACGCAAGCACTGTGGTGTACACAGGCGCTGCGTCGCACACGGCTGTTGCGGCGTTCGCAGGCACTGTGGTGTGCACGCGCGCTGTGATGCACGCAGGCGCTGTCGTCTGCACAGGCGCTGCGGTTCACGCAAGCATTGTGGTGGACAGGCGCTGTGTTGCACATGGTCGCTGCGGTTTTACACATTCGCTGTGGTGTACACCGGCGCTGTGGTGCACGCAAGCACTGTCGTGTACACAGGCGCTGCGTCGCACACGGCTGTTGTGGTGTACGCAGGCACTGTGGTGTACACACGCGCCGTGGTGCACGCGAGCATTGTGGTGTACACTGGCGCTGTGGGCAGGTCGCCACCTACATGCTGCTCGCGTCGTCGTCGTCGTCGTCGTCGCTCGTCGCTCGTTGCTCGTCGCTCATCGTCGTCGTGCGCGCGGGCGCGGCTGTGGTGCCCGAGCCACACGGCGGGGAGGGGGGGGTCGTTACATATTAT
>CAUYUJ010016173.1:231225-292076 GCA_963575745.1 Prorocentrum cordatum | reverse complement strand
AAATAGAAACTCTGTTCTCTTCATGGCTTCGTGCTGCACGATGCTCGGCTACGCTCTGCACGTGGAAATCAACGAAGCATAGCAAGCACTGTGACACGCACAGCTGCTACAACCACACTGTGCCCATGCCTTGGTAAGCCCCTCGCGATCTCCAAAGTCATGGGCAGTCTCTTCACAAGCTCGTGATGACGAGCGGGATCCAGAGTCTTCGTCATCAGACCCGCTACGTTCTCTGCCGTCGGCACCTTCGCGGCGCGCACTTCTTTCTCGGCCACTTGCTCCTGCAACCACAGGTACTTCACGTCCAGGTGTCTGATTCGTCCGACACCCAGCCTCGAGCATATCCTGGTGGCGGCGGCGCTGTCACCGCACACCACCACCGTCATCTTGATGCCCACCTCCTCGAACAGGTTCTTCGTGAAGATCCCCCGCGCAGCGCCGTTGGTCATCTCCACATACTCAGCTTGTCCACTGCTCAGCGCACGTGTCGCCTGCTGGCCAGCCCAGCTGTCGATGCACGCCTTCCCGACGTACTCGAAACCTCCACCACGGCTCCTGCGCGTCACTTCATCTCCAGCCCAGTCCGAGTCCGTCGCGATGGTCACCTCGCTCGGTAACTCCTGATACTCAAAGTTCCACATCATCAGCGGGTGCGTCGCTAAGTAGGCGGCCAACCGCTTCAGTTCCAGCTCGTGGAGCACCAATGGCTCCTGCGTCCCGCGCATGATCCAGCTCGTCGCGAACTGGATGTCAGGTCTGTCTGCTGCCAAGTACAGTGCCGTCGGCGCCGCCGACTGGAACAGGTTCTTCTCAGCGTATCCCAGCTTGTCCAACGCCGTTGGCACCTCCTTCCCAATGCTCTTGGAAGCCGGCGAGATCTCCCTCGCCGCTGGCAGCTCCCCGTAGGCGTCGGCCACTGTCCTCGCGTGCTTCGCGCGCGTCGCTCTCCCAATGGAAACCCTTCTCTGTCCAGCTAACCGTCCTCTTCAGGAAATGGCCAGACGTCGCTTCACCTCCAGCTTCTGCGGGCCCCACGAACGGCGAAAGCTTCACCTCGAACTTCGCCTCCAGGATCTCGTTCAGCCACCTCAGGTCCTCAAGCGTCCCCGCGGCCATGAAGTCGTCTCCGTGCACCACGATGTAGATGCCCTTCTGGGCGTGGTAGAACACCATCACCGCCGCCGACATGCGGATGAAGCCCTGATCGGTCAACGTCACAATGACCTTGTGCTGGAACAGCTTGCTCGCTCTCCTGGCCCCATACAGCGCCTTCCGCAACTGCCGAACTACATTCGGCTCCTCCTCGCCCGGGGGCGGAACCACGCGCGCGTCCTCGTCCATCCCAGCGTGGAAGAACGCGCTGCTGATGTCCCAGAGCCCTATCAGGTAGACCCCCATGTGGTTCCTGAGCGTCGCTGCCAGCACCAGTGCCAGCCTGGCGAACTTCAGCGGGGGCGCCCAAGCGAATGCGTCGTCGCGCGCCTGGTAGGCAATCTGCATGGCCACGAACCTGCACCGCGCAGCGTCGGTGCCCGCCTTCCAGTCCTGCAACCACTTGCCCCTAACGCGCTTGCCTTTCGCCTCCGTGACGTCAGCCCTCTTGGACACTCCATGTTCTTTCATCTTGGCACGCTCTCGAGCTCTTCCTTCTCGAACCTTCTCTGCTGGAAGCAGCTGTCCAAAGAGCGCCCCCTTGACGTTGGAAAGGTCCTTCTCCTCGTACGTATCCGGGGCGTACTCGCCAAGGTCCACCACGCGCAGCTCCATTGGCATGGCGTTGACGGCCAGCCCGCCGACTACGCGCGCCTTCTTGCTCTCTGGCTTCTCCTCCTTCTCTGAGGCCTGTCGCTTCACTCTTTTGGTAATCTCCACGGGATCCTGCACCATCATCTCAACGCTTTCCTCCTCATGATCCATCGCCACGTCTTCCGCCTGGCTGGGGGCTGCTGCTGCGGCTGCTGCCGCGGCAGCTGCTGCTCTGCGCCCTGGCCCCTCTGCTGGTGCACGCTTCGACTGCTTCCTGACTGCTTCTCGAGCTGGTGGTGGTGCCTCAGCTCGCGCCCCAGCCTGTGCTGCCAGGCCCTTCGCAATGTTCTCCGCGTCCAGCAAAGCCTCCAGTCTGGCTCTGCACTCCGCAGCGTGGTACTGGCACGTCTCGTCGCAAGCTGGGCAGCCGGGTGTCCGACCCAACCGGTTGAGAATCCCCTTGGTCAGGTACCCCGGCCTGTTCGCGGCCTCCCGCGCCAGAAGCGTTGCCTTCGGGTCGAAGGGTGTACAAGTGATCCGGCTGAAGAGGTTATTGTTCCACCGCTTCTCGTCGGGCCTCCTGGCGATCGATATTTCAAAGGCCCGTCCCCGTGGTGCGCCGATCATGTGCTCATCGCTGACGTTCGCCTTGCCGAGCCAGATGCCCTTGTCCCATCTGGCTTCCATCTTCCCGGCGGTTCCTGGGGGTAACTTGTACATCACGGTCTCCGCGAATTATGCGATCTGACCGTGGTAATCTCGCCCTTTGAGCCGACGATATGGTGTCAGCCCATCTTCTCTCACGGTAAACCTCGTGAGGATCCAGCCTGCGTGCCTCGCCAACCAACTGCTGATCGGCTCGCTTGGCTTCAGCTCCACTTTGTAGTGTGCATTGACGGTGTGCACGAGTGTGCGGATGAGCTGCTGGACTCTGCCTCCAGCCGCCTCGATCGGACCCTTGGACTTGGAATCGAGCCTCGGGCCGACCTGCAAAACTGTCTGCTCGTCTCGTGCGGCTGCTGCCGCTCTCGCAAGCGCCGTGATCGCGTTCTCCTGGTCACACGACACCACCACGCGCTTGCGGCCCCAGTACTGCAACGCCTGCACTAGGACCTTGATGCCGTAATCCACCGTGCCCTTCTCCATGGCGTTCGCACTCTCGATAGCCGACGACTCGAAGTCCAGGCAGACCAGCAGCGTCATCACATCATCGGCGCCCTTCATTCCTGGGAACGAGTAGTCGATCCAGACCTGGGGCGTGTCTCTCTCCTGGTCCGTCCTGGTGCGAACTTCTTCGCGTCCTCCTCCGGCTACGCAAGCCTTGCACCACGAACGATGCGGCCAGTGGGTAAGTCGATGTAGTTGACGTTCGGCAAGCGGTGGCGTCACTGGAACACCCTTCGCTCTCGCAGCCCTGCTCTCGGGGCTGTCGCGCAATTCGACGGCGCCCCTCTGCTTGCGAGCGATCTCCAGGTGGCCAGCAGGTTGAGCGTCTCCAGGTTCCGCTGCTGCTGCCGCAGCGGCGGGTGCCGCTCCTGCAGCTGATGAGCTCGCTGCTCCACCTGGGCTAACTCCTGCTGCCTCGCCTCCTGTTGGTCCTGGCTGCCGTCCATCTCGGTATACTGGGGGGGGGGGTGAGCTACCGCTGGCTGTCGTAGTGAGGCGATCGTGACTGCTGGCTCGCTGGCTGTTACCGCGCGCTTCATCTTCATGTACCAGATGCGGCCCTGCTGCCCCAATGGGAAGATCCGTCCGCTCGGCGCCTCCAGCACGCTTGGGTACACCCCGTACTTGGGAACGAAGCCTGCCTCCAGCAAGTCCCGCTGCACCACGATCGGGCACTTAGCGTTCGTGATCTGGACCCTCATCTTGAAGATCTCCTGCTGCTGGTCGAGCGCCGTCGCCATGAAGTTGACCTCGCACGCGCCGTGGTGGATGATCGACTGCCCTGTCGCGGCCTCAAGCGGTGGCAAGTTCTTCGGCACAATCCAGTTGCTACTGCCCTGCGGTTCTGCCTCTGCGAACTCCATGGGACAAGTCGTGATGCCCGCGCCGCTGCCGATCATCAGGTAGTCTGCGTCGTCGTCTTCGAAGATGCTCGCACCTGCGGCCGCCAGCATGCTCACATAGATGGGTCCCTCGTCGTCTGTGTCGGGCCACGGGTGCGCGCGCTCCTCTTGAATGGTGGTTGGCGTGCCTCTGACCTGTTGAAGTGCCACAACCGATCCTGAAACCGCCGATGATGGGCCGACTGTCGATTGCGCCGGTCTCCTCGCCATGTCCAGGTGATGCTGCGCCAACATGCTAATGGGAATCGTGTTCACGAGCGATGCCGAGTCATTCGGGCCGATGGTGGACGTCGCGCACCCAGGTTGGACTGGCTGCTGTTGAGGAACGACTGCATTGGTATTGCTGTTCTGGCTCGCCGGCCTCTGATCGTAGCGTCTCTGTCTCCTGCGCGTCTCCGTCACGTGTCCTGACATCTTACACCAGTCGCACCACTTGTCGTTCTTCGCAGCCTTGGACTTTCCTTTGTCGTCTTTACCTTTACCTTTGACTTTGCCTCTGTCGTCTTTGACTTTACCTTTGGCACTCTTGCCTTTGCCTTTGGAATCTCTACCACCTTTGTCGTGCCAGCTGCGAACTGCATCGACGCCCACCGGTATCACCTGATCGTTGTCTCGATGCCAAACACGCTGGTTTACGATGTAGTCCATGACCTCCTTTCTGATGTCCTTATACCTCACGAGCCCTTCGAGTTCAACGTCAGGTGAGACTTCAGAATTTCGTATTCCTGCCCTTGGACCAGCACGTTCGCCTTGATAGACTCGTGCAAGATACCCTCGGCCTGCTACTCATACTCGGTAACCTCACGCCCCCGCGTCTCGATGGCTTCTCTATGTCCGACTCCAGCCTTGAACGTCGTGTTCAGCAACTGGTTGAGCAGCGCTCCCTGTCGTCCCCTGGCCCTGGGTTCGTACTCCATGATCAGCTGTCTGAAAACCTCGAAACCGTTGGAGCTCTTCGTGTTCTAGATCAGCTTGGATCCACGAGACTTCATCGTTATGCTCACCGTCAGCAAGTGAAACAGCATCCTCGAGCGCTTCTCATCTCCGGCTTTCTCGTCATTGAACGATCTGCCCATGACCACTTCTTCGTCCATGGTCGTACTTCTGTCCGTGAGCTCGATGGTGCGCTCGTCCTGTGATGCCACACTGCTGCGAAACAAGAAACACCAGTCTGACCAGGACTCCTGCTTACCATCAAGCCTGCCGGGGTTCTTCGTAATCTTCGTGTCGAACGGCGTTGTGTCCAGCCCCGTTCCTGCTGCAGCGGCCGTTCCCGCCGCAGCTCCTGCCGCCGCACCGCCCTCGGCGGCGCGAGCGGCTGCCTCTTGAAGTTGATCCGCTCGATCCCGCTGGCGTCGAGCCTCCTGCACCAGCTCTATGACCGCCTGCTCGAGCGCCTCGAGCCTTCTGACGATCTCCTCTGACGTTGCCATCCTCGACATCCATAATCGCGAGCTGGCCCTGCTTCTTGATAGCGCGCAGCCACCTGCCGAGCTCCGACCAGTATCCTCTGATCTTGCCGAGCGAGATCAGCTGGATCGCAATCCTCTTCCAGTCGCGCTGGTAGTCTCTCTGCCCGCCGCTGCTGATGCTGATCAGCTCGAAGCCCTCGTTCTCGCCAGCCCTCGCTGGCGTTGCCGCTGATTCCGTGGATCGTGCAACGCCGAAGCGCTCCGCTACCATCCGAGAGCCCAGAATGGGCGGCGGCATCTGCGGGTGGTATCCGATCTCATAACCGAAACCTTATTCTTGAGCCTCGCGAGGGCCTGCGGAGCGCAGCACATCATATCCTTCTGAAGCATTATCAGGCTAGGAGGCGATATGACACGCAAACAAGCCCCCGAGAGGCCCCCAGGAGGCCCCCAAGAGACCCCCAAGAGGCCCCAAGAGACACCCCAGAGGCAACCAAGATGCTCCAAGAGGCCTCGGCGATAATGCCAAAACGGCCTCGGCGAGGAAGCCCACATCATTGGTTGCACTAGGGTTTTGGCCCCATGTTGGCCTCCTGGGGGGGGGGGGGGGGCGCTCATTAATGCCCCCTCTTGTTTGATCGATCTCCTTTTAGATGGCCCCAAGAAGCGCCTGGGAGGTCCCAGGAGGTCCCAGGATGGCCCCAAAATGCAAGAGGCCCCCAGGATGCCCTCAAGAGACCCCCAAGAGGCCCCAAGAGACCCCCCAGAGGCACCCAAGATGCTCCAAGAGACCTCGGCGAGAATGCCGAAACGGCCTCGGCGAGGAAGCCAAAATCATTGATTCTACTATGGTTTTGGCTCATCTTGGCCTCCTGGGAGGGGGGGGGCGCTCATTAATACCCCCCTCTTGTTTGATCGATCTCCTCCAAGATGGCTCCAAGAAGCGCCCAGGAGGTCCCGAAGCTTGAATGGGGGCTGGAAGACCCAGCCAGCAGCTTCGCCTCAGGCGAAGCCAAGCTCCCGCTCTGTTGTACCGCAGTAGCGATAGTCCTAGTACGAGAGGAGATGCCATCTCAAGCAGTAGGAAGATCCTTTTGGTCTCGAAAGCGATTGGGTCTACAGGAAGGTGGGCCCGCTCGCAAGTTGCCTCACTTGTACAGTTCTGCACGTGACGTACTCATCAGGCGGCGCCAGAGCTTAATGTCTGACCGGCCCGATATGGAGTATGTCACTTCAGGTCATGTTGGAAGGTCCGTATGCCTCCCATGGCCTGTAGGGGCATTTCTCTGCCGATGCCCCCCTTGGTGTGGCCATCCGCAGTCATATCGCGGGTGTCGCACCACTGGATGCTATGCACGATTCCACACTCCATCATCTAACGTATCCAACTGATGTGTCCTAACAGGGTGCACTCAGTCGGCGTCTTCAAGTCTTTGCTTGACAAGGACTTAAAAACAGACTCAGCATCGATGGTCAAGTGACCATGATGCTCAAGCCACCCAACTCCAGTAGATCTTTCGACTGAGTGGGCGCGAGCGGCCCTGCGTGGAGCTCGTGCAGAGTCGCAGTCTTGGGATAACAGTCCTCCAAATGATGGGCTGCTACTAGTGTCTCTGCTGAATAGCTCGAGCGAACCTGCAGGCGGTGAGACTAACAGTGCGCATCGATCAAGTGAACGACAGGCTTACCGGATGACGTGCTTCCACGTCGTGGCAGATTTGCCCCGCGAGTACCATAGCCTTTGACGTCGTCATCGGCGTCTCCGCTCAGGCGTCGGTATCCTGAGTCGCTATGCAGGTCGACCTCGCCCGTAAGATTCATCGCCTGGTAGACTAGCTTCTTCGGGCAGGCCTGTAACTTCCTGGTGATCGCGTTCAGTCGTCGCACTTGAATGTTGGTCGGTTCTTGGACACGTTGTAGAGATACAGCATACACCATCAACCACACCTGGGTGATTCATGCATATGCCGGCGCACCCCTGAGGCTGACAAACATGTATGCAACCATCTTGGTTGCCTGAGCGTCAGCGTCGGCGCCGGTCCATTCGGGATGTTGTATAGGACGGCGCTGTTTGATCTATTCATCTTGATCCAAAGTGACATTGCCGTCCTCGTCCTTGGTATATCTCACAACACAGTTGGTATGTGTGCTTGTTGAGGTTAACACTTACCAGAGGCATCTTCAACGCATTTGACATACTTGTCAATGGTGTCCTCAGGACCGGCCATATTGATGTCATCAACATGCCTGGCCGTGAGCAAGTCGTTGCTCGTCTCGAACTCCAGATCGTATGACGTGGGTCGGAGACCGAATCCTCTGGTGGCCCTCCTGAGCTTAAGTGAGAAAGCCCGTGGAGCGTCTTTGGTGCCTGTGCCTGGTTTCAAGCACTGCAGGCAGTGCTTTGACTCGTCATAATGCTCGAATCCTGGGAGAGTTCGGAGCTCTGTGGCCGATCCAGGCGGCAAAGTAAAAACACATCGCACGTTCCTTTTCACCGGTAGCCTCAGCAAGTTCCCGATAGGTCAATCCTTTCAGGAAGGCCATGTTGATGTCGAGGGAAGCAATGATCCATTGCTTCTTGCACGCTGCCGCGCAAGCGAGTAACCTCTGGCTTGACCGTCTCGCTGTTCCCGAACATGTTTCTACGTCGAAGGCTTCAAGGTCCATGAAACCTCGGAGACCAAGCGTAGTCGGATGGTCCGTCCCATCTCGCCCTTCTCGTTCTTCACGAACTTCCATGTGTACACGCATCTCGAAATCATGATGTTCGACGCTTTGGCTGCATCCTGCATCTTAAAGCATTTGTTATCGAACCATGTCTTGACTTCAGTGTAGAGGGCCTTCGATACTTTATCGGGATTCGCCTGGATGTCAGCTTTCGTGAGAAAGGCCGTCTTCATTGACGACCACAGCTCGCTTTGCAGCGGCGGTTGCGTATACTCGCAGTGGCCACCCGGTCGGCATCTAGTATCATATGTTGTTGCTCGGACAAGACTACCTTCGACATTTCTGTGGTAAAGCATAATTCGACATATCGACCATTTTCGTCTGAGTCCAGTCCGTAGCTGTCGTCTTCGACCATGGTGCACATTGGGACGTAGTACGTCTCCTCGGTATCGGAGTCGTGAGTGCGCCCCCACTTCGGCAGGTGTCCCCGCTGCTCATCAGCTACATTGATCAGCACACTTTGGTCTGGAACCATCTGTGAAGGTCTGGCGAAGAGGTCCTCTGGTGGAGCTGCCTCCAACAATTCCATTTACTCTTGTAGTTCTGCATACCGCGCCTCCATAACGTTTGATTCAAGTTCAGCCTCTGATTCTTCGTAAATCGTAGAAAGCCGCCCGTCGTCATGTGATAATTCGGCTTCTGAGGCTTCTCTTGCGGTTCCCTCAGGTGTCGGTGCATCTGCCAACTCCTCAAATTCTGACATGTCCTGATCAAAACCTGCCTGAGGTTTGGTGGACTTCAGGCATTGAATATTTCGCGAATGTGCTGATCCAGTTATATCGCGTATATTCAGAGCAGTACCTTCTGCTTCATAGTCGTGAAATCCTGCATTCACGTCGTTGTCGTAGTGGGCCAATGTGCAGCCTTCGGCATAAGTGACCGCAGGCAGCTTATGAATACCCTTGGCCAACCTGATCGAAACTACATTATCAATGCGAAAGAAATCTCTGATAAGGTGCTGTAGAGCCAAATGCACTTTAGGAGATAGACGGCATGCGGCCGTCATCTGAAGCGCCCCTCTCTTGGGCGGCACATAGCCAAAGGTCAAAGCAGGTCCCCCCGCTGACAAGCTGGCTACGAATGTTAACACTGTGCGTAGCGCAGCCTTGTCGGAGCCAATCTCTCGGGCTATTAGTGTTTCAGTGTACAATGAATGCCTTGCATCGCCGTATTGCGCTTGAACGTCTCGATTGCCCACTCGGATGATGACCTGACCCCTTTCGGGATCATGCTTTACAGCTGGGAACGGCCAATTCCAGCCTCCCCTGTCATCCTTCGTGGTCGCGGGGAGATGATAGTCGACCAAGTCTCCTTCATCGTAGTAGTGCTGACCAGTAATAATCGTTTTAGTGCGTACGGCACGATTGGTCTTAGCTGCTGCTGTGGCCTCTGTGATAGCTTCAATACATACCCTGCGTATGGTCTGTTCACGAGAGTGGTCCGATGTTTCCGTCGGCTGCTCGTGGTCCAAGACAGGTAGGTCAGGGGGCATTGCTGGTTGCCGTCCAAATAGAGCGATATATGGAGACACCTCGTTATAGAAGGTGAACGCGCTGGCGGCGAGCAGGGCTTCATGCAGTAGTCGGGTGAAAAGAGGTATATCTAACCTATTGAGTTCAGCCTTCATGGCGTGAAGTAAATGGCGTAGGATGCCATTTATGGCCTCGATCGTTGCAGCGTGCTGTCCACGCGCACGTATCCTAAGTTCAGTGCCTTTTGCTTCGAGGACTGCATTCGCAGTGTCGTTATTAAGGGCACCCTCTCCATCAGAGTACAGTACCTTCGCCAGTCAAAGCTGCATCCAGCACTGATGATATGCATCCAGGATACTGGTCATAGTCCTGTCTGGTATCTCAATCCCGGTAGCATATCGTACACAGCGATCGATGAGATGGAAGATCTGGTGTTCTTGTCTGTAGAACATCAGATCACATTCCACTTCCTCATTACAGTTTCCAGGTAGCGCAGTAGAGGGCATAACAGTGTGCCCAGGCTTGTCCCAAGCTCTGCACTCTCGGCATGTGTCGCAGACACCTTGAATCAGGTTGAGTTTGACATTGTCCAGTCCTATCTTGCTTAAGATGAGTCTCGTCTTGAGCTCTTTCGCATGGAACCAACGTAAGTGTAGCTTACGCAACTCGCGTGTTACCACGCTGGAGTCAAGGCTTCCGAAATTTTGTAGACTGGTTTGTACATCGAACCGTGACCAGTGTAGTAGCCGTGGTCGTGCAGCAGGGTTCCCCGCTGGCGGTGGTGGAGGTGCTTCTCCATCTTGTTGTCGACCACGTCTGACTCTAACCTGTGGTAGTCGGAGATGGCCATCCGAATTACCAGCCCCACTCGAGGCAGGTTGCCCTGCAGCGGGTTCAGCAGCATGTCTTCCTACAGTAATGTCGTGACTGCTTGCGCCCGCTGTAGGTCCAGCTCTGGAGCCGGGTCTCGGTGCTCTCAGCCGCGCAAGTGGCGATGCGGCTGGCGCCTCGGGTGGTGGCGCTGCTTACTCAGCAGGGTTTGGTGGTGCAGGTCCTCTTGCCGGCTCGGCAGGAACCGGCGGTATCTGTCCATGGTTGTCGGGCAACTTCCAAGGCTTGGCAAACTTGCATTTGCCAAGTGCTAGTGCGTGTCCAGGCTTGTTATTCCCATAGTTCTTCTTACAGCTCGGACGTTCCCGATGGTAATCGTCCTGATCGTACCACCTGCAGCGTCTCGGATCTCTATCATGGGAAGGAGAATGCATGTTAACGTTGTCCGCGCATGCAGGACGCCCGAGCCCTCCCGATGGTGGTCTCGCAACCGAGCCATCAGGTTGTCGAGGGAGACTCGGGTCATCCAAATCACATCCTCTTGCGTTAATGACCAGCACGGTGGACGAACGCGGGTAGCCATGGAAAGGACCACGAGTTACCTGACAGAGATCGTGCGCGATCTGAACAGCCTCGACGAAGAGTGACTGCATCTTTCGAAGATATTGTGCAGCCGTGGACAGTTCCCTGTTGCATACCGACGCGTGTTGATGATGGCCAGTACATCGTGTTCGTTCAAAAGGGCGGGTGCAAGCCGATGGTTGGCCATGGTCTCGGTCGGCTTTCGCATCAGTACCCCATGGGAGTCACGCAGGCCAGTAGTGCATTGATCCATGTTCACCTTGCAAGTGCCTTTGATTTTGGCCAACGTAGTCCATGGTGGTACCTGATCCACCCAAGTCCCAACTGGTTGTTCTCGTAAGTAGAATCGTCGAATATCATTTTGACGTATAGCCACCTTCCCACAGAAATTGATATATGTCAGGTCTTCTCTATGCTGTTCATGCCAAGCGTCGTGGTTAATCTTTGTATTGAATTAGGAAGGTAAGCGGTTGTTCTGCAGTTGGGCTGTAGCATGACAACCTGGACGAAACAAACGTCTAGATAATGCATCACTGCATCTGGGGCAGAGGTGCGTTTGTCGAGGTTTCCCCCTGAAGACATACCTCGGCTGAATGCTAGTTGAGAGATGCCTCCACTCCCTCCACACAGTTCTAACATATCCACCTTGTTGTCGTCCGTAACACAAGGTGGGGATTATGGAGAATACATATGCGTAGGATTCAGCAGGTTGCCCCGCAAGTAGTGCGAGAAAAGCCTCCTCTCCATCGTCACTATCCGTGTCGGAGTCAAGGGGTGCGTCGGTGTAGTACGTACTACAACCGAGTCCTTTCAGGTCGTCTCCACAGTCGCCGTTGCCTTCTTCGACTAATTTGGGCATCGTGCGTGGCTTGATGCCAGCTTCTTTGTCTGCTTTCTGTTTTTCTTGTTGTTTAATTCTGGCATCGGTTGGTAGCGCCGTCTGTTGCTCTGCCTCAGGTGAGCTCAGTGTCGGAAGTTCGGGAATAGAGGGGAGCGCGCGGCCGCGCTCAATCGGAGGGGGAGGGGGGCGCTCGCCATCGATGATCGCCACTCGCCTTCAGCGTGGACGTGAGCTGCCATCTCCCAAGAGAGTCGGTTCCGGCTGCTCCCAGTACAGTCGGGTACGGATTGTGGTCCTGGATCTTGATGTATTGGATAATCGTGTTGTCGTCCAGGTTCATCGTCACCCATCTAACAACATGGCCCCACTCGGGGCCATTCTTCGGAGACTGAACGTAAGTTCGAGCTCCTTTATCAAGTCGAGTATGGATACTAAGATGTACCGCGCTTGGATTTCTTTGCGTTTTATGTAAACCCATATGATCAATTAACCTTGCGGTCATGATCGCTAGCGTCTTGTTACGCCATTCGGCCTTCTGAGCACCTTTTCCATGCCAATCTAGAATATGTTCAGTAGGTTCTGCAGGTTTCCCTGCTATGCTGCGTGCGCATCGCCATAGGTTGGTCGGGATGCGCGTACAAGTAGTCGCCACTTGCAGCTATGATCCGCTGGGCAACGTGTTAGTGCGGTCGTACTTGAAGCCGGAGTGGCAGAAACGCATACGCATGACTTGTACATCAAGATCTCCAATAATTTCTCGTATGGGACCTTGTTTCCAGAAGTATCCCGGTGGCCCCACAAGTACAATGGTCATACGTAGAGCCAGAGCTTTGGACATCAAATTTTGGATGCGCCGGTAGCGTGGCCCTGCCCTCTTACCAGGCAGCCTCACATATCAATCAGCTGGTGTTGCAACCCGCAACAGTTGGTAATCGCCGGAGAGTAATGCACCCAAATACTGTGTACCAATGGAAGTCATTACCTCTGTATGCGTAATACGGTCACACATGTATCCACGGGCTCGGAGTTCAGCGTAAGCTGTCCGTATACCCTCAATAACAAATGCACGAGAATGAACATGATGCGGCAATGCTCCTTTTTTCTGCAGCGGCCACACAGCCGGGTCCACTGCTGTTTGTGGCAGCCGCGCGGCCGGGCCTGCCACGGACCCTGGCGCGCACAGCCGGTGCCAGGGAAAAGACTGCAGGTTTCCCCGCATATGCTGACAGTACCTGAATGTTCGGCCTGTCTCAGCAAGCGCGAGTGGCCGTGGCGCGCGCCCCCGTCGCTCGTTTGGCGATGAGGGCGTCCAACTACCTGTGCCATGCTGCGCTGCAGAGCCGCTGCTCGAAGTAAAAATATCAAACTTCTCAGCGGCATCATCCCCTTCCGCAGGTGCCCCTGCCTGTGCGTCGGGAGGCGTCCACTTCGTGCCCTCCTCGTATATGGCCTGATATATCTTCGACTGCAAATTGCGTAAGGCGAAGTCCTAGTCGGCCGAGGCAGGGTCAGTCCCAAAGGACGTATTCCTGCGATGCCATGTCTTCAAGGTGTTGTTCACCAGAGACTGGATCCTGAAAACAAGCGCCTCCTCGTTGATGGAGAAACTGATGCCCTTCATATCTTGTGACATCATATGCGTGAGCACCGTTCACAGCATGTGTCCCTGCGGTTGGCTCTGGGTCAGATGCCTCCTTGACGAGCAATGGATCATTTTCGCACTGAGGGTTGGCCGCAATAATAAACGACATCGACCCTTGATCCTCAGCGGCCGCCCCGTGCTCGTCAGCCTTGAGTGCCAGATGTCCAGAAGGTGTCCTCATCAGATCGAGTACTCTGGCACCCTTTTCCAAGTATGAGTCTGTACATATCCGCGCAAGGGATGATCATCTTCTCGCGCCCCTGCTCCAGGATCAGGATGGCCCTCAAGTTGGACGCGCTCCGCAGACCCAGGATAGCAGCCCCCCCCCCCCAGAACCCTCAGCTACATTCGCTGAGTACGTATCAAGTCTCGGCGCAGCAGGTGCCCCCGCCAGATCTCCCCTTTCTGCGCGTGCAATCTTGCAGTGCAGGGATTTGTCACATATCGCGGCGCCGTGTCCCACTCCTGACACGTAAAGCCTCTTCGTCAAGTTCAGCCTCTTGACGGCGTGTCCGCGGGGGCGAGATGCCGGTTCAAAGGTCTGTGCCGTCTTTAAACCAATGGTATTAATATTACGGGCTCGGCGTCGTTCGGGTCAAAATCCTGAAATCGAAGCCTCATATGGTTTTGAAACGTTTGAAAAATTTTGAACTTTTGAGATTGTGGGATGTTCTGAAACTTCTGAAACTTTTGGCACTTTTGAAACTTCGGCGGCATGAAGGCACAGCGCGTTCGCACCAGGCCGTCCATAACCAGTTCGCTAAGCAAACATCAAACGGATTAGACGCACGAGGGGGATTCGGGGGCCAGGGGGGGGGTCCAGAAAGGGGGCGTGGCGGGGCGCATGGCGCGAAACAAAAAATAACATGATCATAATAATAATATTAATAATAATAATATAAAAACATACAAGTCGGGCCCAAGTTTAGACCCCCCCCCCCCGTTAGTTAAAAAAGAGGGTTCTGAAAATTGGCTGGAACGCTTATTTCTTAGCTTCTGTAAGAAGCGAGAAACGGAGGGGGAGGGGGGGGAGGTGGGGGAAGGAGGAGAATGAGGATGGGACATATGAGTAGAAGGAGGAGGGCGAGGAGAAAGGGGCAGCAACCGCGGAACAGAAAAGAGGCGCCGCACCAGGCCGCCCAGAAACAGCTCGGCAGCGAGATGCCGCGGGGGATATCACTGGGCGGGCGGGTTCGTCCAAGAGGGCGGGCATAGCTGAAATAGTAGTTGCGGTTAGTTTGAGCAGCCGTCATTCGCCGCTGCATCGGCGCCGCCTGACGAGGGGGCCCATGAGGGAGCCCGTCCATCTTCCTTGACTTCCGCCCGCCCCTCTTCTCGTCTCGCTCGCCGCCGTTCAGGCTCAAGGCGACCGTGCTTGGCAAGATAGCTCGCGCCTGTCTGGGCCCGTTCGCGCGCCGCGCGCCAAGGTGTGATGGCAGAGTACAGCGATCTCCTCCTGAGCGCGGAGAAGGCGGTGGGCGCCATTTGGGCGAAGCACGGCGAGTACATCGCAGGGGGAGCAGGGTGCGAGGCTATCCATATCGAGAGCGCGCGCATGGCACATCCTGCATGTCCCATATTCGGTTGCGCGTTGGCCATGACACCTGTTCTCTGCAACGGGGCCCGCGTCAAGTTGTGGGGGCCGTTCGGCCCCATCGCGGCAATGCGCTTCAACGTGAGCCGCTCCCAGACGAGGAAGTCCTGCTTGACGCAGATGACCGAGAAGCTGATCAGGCCCGTGGACATTGCAGTGAGCAAGCGGCTCGAGATGATTTGGGAGCTCAAGGCGCTGGCAGAGAAGGCGGAGAAGCCCGCCGATGAGCCCGGCGACGAAGCGGCAGGCGATCATCCACAGGCGGCGGCGGACGAGCACGCATCGTACGCAGCGTTCCCTGGCGCGTGGTCCGTTGCGTACGCGGGCGGCACCATGGAGCGTTGCAAAGAGAAGTGCGCGGGTGATTTCACGCAGACGAAGTTCACGAAGAAGGGCGGCAAGCTCCCCGCGCTCTCTGCCGACGCCGCGAAGGAGAAGCTGCCTGGCGCCACGTGTGCGGAGATCAAGATGGCGGGCCGTCCTGGCATGCAGGGTAGCCTGTACTTCGGCCAAGGCCTCATCTTCGACGAGGCCCACGGCATTCCGAAGGAACTGGCGCTCCTGGATAAGCCAGGCGCGAAGAATACCGACGACGTGGCATCGGGGCAAACGCCCAACGCAGGGTGGGCGAACCGCCTCCTGCAGAGCGGGCGCTCTGATAACGAGTCCAAGACGGTCGGCTGCCACGGCGGCGTTGACGCGCCGTGCGCCAACGCCGCCGCCATTGGGAATATGCACCCAACTCCCGCCGCCGAGATGCACAAGGGCCTGCGAGGCGACCATGGGTGCCAAACTCGGGCTCGGCTGCTCTCCACGACTGGGGAGCCCATTCAGCCACCTCAGGCGGTGGATACGGCAGGGGATATCGTTGCCAAGGTCGGATGTTTCGAGATCGCGGAGGTTCTGCAAGTGCGCCTGGGCTTCGGAGACGCTCTCAAGAACGTGGAGAGCCCCATGATGTACTTCGAGCCGAGCGCGTCAAGCCTGGAGGAGGAGGACCTGGATGCACAGATCATGGAGGCAGCGAAGCCCCCGCTCGTTCCAGACGAGCAGGGCTGGGAGCATGAGCTACCTGACGGGGTGACCACGCGCGTGTTCATGGCGTGGAAGGGCGACAAGTACGTGCCTGAGTGGGCGCTCGCGGTCTGCGACGCCGACGTGCCCGTGGGCCGCGACCTGTGCGCGGCCGCGGGCATGATGGTGGCGGCGTTCCAGAAGGACCACTGCGATTTGGACTTCGGATCGAAGGCCAAGGGCGCGTTCTTGTCATGCGCCGCGCGGTTCCAGGTCAAGGCCAAGCAGAACCGCGACAAGAACAACAGCTCCGCTGCTGCCGAGGCTGGGGCAGCGCCGCGGAAGGTCGGAGTGATTCCTGCGATGGTCCTCCTCTGGGACATGGTGTGGCGCGACGGCGGGGCGGCCGAGGCGGCGGCGGTGCCGCTTCTGATCGCGGAGGAGCAAGTCCACCGCTCCGACGGCCTGCTCGAGGTCTTCAACGCCGTGTCCGAGGATTCCCGCGGCGACGGCGACGCCCCCGAGACCGAGAAGGAGCAGCCGCGCGCGGACTTCAATTTGGAGCCGCGCGCGCAGGAGTCCGCGTTGCTCGACGGCGACGCGGCCAGGCGCATCCTGCTGAGGGGCGCCGCGGCGGGGGATGGCCCCGACGACCAGTTCGAAGTCTCGTCTCGCGTAGCGCGGCCGCTCTTCTCCAAGAAGGAGCTGGGCAAGGATGACAAGTTCAGCGTGCACTTCCTCTGCGCCGCGACGAAGCGGCGCCCCGGAGTGATTGGGGAGTTCGGCGAGGGGCTGGACGCGCCCGCGTTCCACGTGCCCGCCGACGGGGAGGCGGCGCCCTCAGGGCGCGCCGATGCGCTCGCTGGCCTCGCGAACATCAAAGCCGAGGAGCCGATCAAGAATATGGCGGCCAAGAAGCACGGGGCCCGCGGCGGGGGCAAGCGAAGCGCCGTCGGCGGGGAGAAGCGCACCTCGGGCGCGAAGAAGCAGAAGGTCAGCGGCGATTGACGCGCGAGCGGGCAGCCCGCGCGTCGCACGGGGGCGGCGCGATTAGAGGAGCGGGTGAATTATAGTTAAGTGGAGCTTGGGTGCCAGCCGGGACCTGCTACCTCGATTGCGAACAGTTGCGGGCGGCAAAACCAATCGAGATGCAGCGCTTGCGTGATCCGTTTTGCCAGCGTGATAGCGGCGGCATGCTGGCATGGATCGGCAGTCTTAGACACGCGCGCGTCCCGCAGCCATTTGACGCCTCACCGCGGGGATTATCGCAAGGGGGTGGGCGGTGGCCAGCGTGGGCCGACAACCGAAGCCGCGCAGCGATGTCCCTGGCGTCTCCACCGTCGCCCCTGTCTGCTCGGCCGCCTTCGCGGCTGGCTTCAGCAGGCCCGCGGGGGAAATGCGTTTCTATGCAAGTTCTGCACGTGTGCAACATATAAGACCCCACAATGAAAAACGCAAACAATAAAATCTCGAACAACGATACTCAGTTCTCTAGGCATTCAGCTGTTTCCAGAAAGTTGTTGTTGGTTGTCGGAGAAACCGGGACATGCAGACAAACCGCGTTCCTATCTCTCTATATAATAGAATCCTGTATACATATGTGTATATACACCATAACTATATGATATATACATATATATATAACAATATGTAATGCATAAAATATGCTTACATCGGATATGATAGATTATACCACATAATCAATATATAATGTGTATATATGATGTTAGGTATTAAATGGTATATATTAACATGTATATACTGTATTTACTATATTTGAATTACATACTTAGTAACATCAGAATATATATATATATGTGTATGTATACCATTATTATACATGGTATATCATATATAACATATGTATATATTAAGAGATTATAGTATTTATCTTATCCCATGTATTAATATATTATGTACAGTATGTTGTATGCACTATATAGTATAGGTGTTATATTGTTATATGTTTTATAGTACACTCTAGTATACCAATATATATATGTGATGATGATGACACATAGTTTGCTTACTACATGTATAATATACAATATACCATATATTACGTCAGAGTATTTCATGTCGTATGACATGTTTGTTATCTCAAAATATACAAGAGAAATATGTTAAACGCCTGAAGAGTTTCAAAAGTTTCCAAAGTTTCAAAAGTTTCAGAAGTTTCACAAGCCTCCAAATTGCATGTGATTGATGGACAGTGTGTCCGGTGGTATGTAGATCTTGGGTGTTCTGCAACTTTTGAAGCTTTGGGAACATTTGAGGCTTTTAAAACTTTTGAAACGTTTGAAACTGTTGTGGTGTTACTTTTAAAATCATTCAAACTTTTGGGAGTTTCAAAAATATGAAAAGTTTCAGACGCTTCAAGAGGACCAAATGTTTCAAAAGCTCCAGAATATTAAACATATTCAAGCCTATCAAAAACATCAAAGGTTTCAGAAGTATCAAAGGTTTCAGAAAGTAACTCAAGTTTCAAAAGTTTCAGAGGTTTCAAGTGTTTCAAAAGTTTCAAGACCTTCAAAAGTTTCAAAAGTTCCAGAAGCTCGAGAAGTTTCAACAGTTTCAACAGTTTCAAAAGCTCCAACAGTTTCCAAAACAAAAAAAAGTTGCAACAGTGTCAATAGTTTCAAAGGGTTCAGAAGCTTCAGGCGTTTCGGGATGTTGGCCCGAACGATGCTGAACCCAATATTACTGCCAATATCCAGAAGAATAACCAACATACCATTGATCACAGTCCCACTGCTAGCTGCCAAGGCTACTTCGCGGCGTTCACCAAATAGTCCAGGCACTTCAGACACTGTCGTGCCATGCATGCCTCTGCGGCGCCTTTGCTCCAACACCCAATCGTTTCGTGACGAAAATGCGAGCGCATTCAGATGTCCACGAGCCTCTTCTTCCGTAATAGGATTCCTTTCGAAGACCCAGGCTGTAGGAGATTCGTCATGCGTATGTGGGCGTGATGCGGAGGTAATGGGCAAGTTCAGGAACGTGCCCTCGTCCGCGCGCATGCCCATCTGACCATCCGTATTTACCATACATGCAGCATGCAACATATCGCGTTCGGATATCCCACTATTGCCACTGCGCACGCTTGCAGGGCCCTCCGTCCTGCGCTGACTGCGTGGGCGAAGGTCTCGCCCATATGGCATGTATGTATGTGGAAACTGAAGCCACCGAGCGCTCCTGTCGGTAGCCCTTTCCATGCGCCTCAACCGCGCATCGTTCACTGGCACCGAAGGTGGTGCTGATCTAGCAGGTGTCCCTGCGTTGTTATCGATCTGTGCCACCAATGGCCTAGGTGTGTCTGTAGCAGGTGCCCCTGCAAGTGTGGTTGCCTCCGATACTAGCCCCGCGTTGGCTGATGACGCAGGTTGCCCCGCTGGTGTCGTCATCGAGACTGCCGCGGTGCCCGCCATCATCGCCGTGACGCGGTTGAGCTCTTCACGGAGGTCCCTGAGCTCGTTCGCCCCTCGGAGTATATCTTCATGACGATTCAGTGACTCCTGATCTCCGGGCAGGGCGTAGTGGAACCCGGCGGTAATAAAGCCAACACCCCTGCAGATAGCGCAGGGTGCCTCACTCGCGGAACCTTCCATGTTCCCAGCCAGCTGTCTATCCACGTGAGCATGTGCCGTTCGATCCCAGCATTGTGCGCGGAATTTGTGGCCGCACTGGAGTCGCCAGACCTTGTCGTGGTTCATGTAATGGTCCAGGCATACGGCACACCTGTTAAAACCGCCGTCACTGATGATGGGCGGTGCTGCCGATGGCCTGATACGCGTCTGACGCTCCAGGGTGGACTCACCAGCCTCGTACCGAATCGGTGGTACCGTCGGTAACTGCATTGATGCAAATGTGGCTGGACTACTCGCAGGTGTCCCTGCTGCATTGGGATTAGCAGGTTGCCCAGCGCGGCTCAGCATCCCATTGGCCTGACGCTCCTGATTCCGGCGTTGGCGGGCAGACTGCGTCGCCAGGTTGGCCTGCTGCGCCTGATGCGTGGCTAGGATCTCAGGGCGCAGCCCTCCCATGGTCGGCGGCAGTGCTAGGCCTGGGGGCCTGTTGCTGCACATATTGATCCATGGGGGCGGCCAGATATCCATAATGAGGTATCTGGCCTGGCACGCCTGATGCATGCCCTGAGCCACGCGTCAGCTGCGACGGGTAGAAATCGTCGGCCGTCGCCCGAACACATGGGTTCTCGAGCTGTGCTCCCACTCGGGGGGTACCACCCACCTGAGCGTGATAATCATGATAGAATGGGTGATCCATCGGTGCTGCTGTTGGACGATCAGCAGACGTCGGATCGCATGTCGGATTACCGAAAGATGCTGGCACACATCCAAACCGATTGGGGTTGTCCGGCGATGGATTTGGATCTGGAACATACTCCCAAGGCGGCGTCCACTGGGCACTAGGGAGGTCAATGCCGCCCCTACGCGTACTCTGAGCGGCTTCACGCATCTGCCGGTACATCCATTCTTGCTGACCAACTAAACTCTCGGTTCTCTGTACGGCATATTGGTCAGGAAAAGCAGGTTGCCCTGCATGTGGATGTGGCGATGCAAATGGCGATGTCGCCTGTAAAGCCTGATAGAGCTGCGGATCCATCCGAATGCTTTGGAGCCTCGCCTGCAGGGTGTTAGTGCTCCAATCACTCTGTGGAGTACCAAACGGTGTAGTAGCTCTGCTGATTGGAGCAAATGAAGCAGGTTGCCCTGCAGGTACTGGCAGTTGTTGTACATGGGCACGCCACGGATCGTTGACGCACAGAGTGTCGGAGGGCGCGGTACCACTTGAAGTAATGCCTGTCACATCGGCGCTCTGAGCCTGTATCCATGATCCCTCAGATCCCCCTGCGCGTGTCCCCGCTTGATGCGTGTTCTGTATCATGAGCACGGTTGAGAACGCGACCTCCTGAATTGGAGGCGGATCGGGACATTTCACATTGTAGGGGGTCTTTGGGATGAACCAATCCTTCAAATATGATGCGTCATTACGGATATTGTACATACTTTCAATCTAACCACTCGGATACGGCTGATTACTGTCCCGCAAATATGAGGGATTGGCCCATATCTGTGCCACACGATTGCGCTGACAGTTGTGGTTGGGCAAAGTCCCGATCAACTGTGCGATGTGGGTCGGAGGAATCCTGCCGTTACGGCCTGCTGGCATGACGATGCCATTCGCTGAGCGCCAAATCGGAATGCTGCCCCGAAGCAGGTTCTTCATGCTAGCCATGACCAATACTTCGGAATCAACGCGCAGGCCGATTGAATCCGATTGGCACCAGGAAGGTATGGGCAGCCGCGCACAAACTGTCGGCCCCTCTGCTTACTGGCGTCGTCGGAGCGGCATGCTAATCCCATACTAAGTATGACCGGTATGTTTCCCCATTGACTTCCATGGCTGAATAGAAAAACACACAAGGTGCCCCAGGAGCGGACAGGTCCGTAATTCTCATATATAACAATTCGGGGCACAATATACCAGGGCTGTTGTGTCCGTTACTTGGACGGATGAAATGCGCGTCGTGCTTCTCGGAGAAGTACTTCAACTTACTGATCTGCATCTTTTTCATTCCAGACTCACCAACCATGCCAATAGCTTCCAGAACAGCATAAGCCTGATACGCCCAGTGCTGGTTCTTGAGCTTGTAGCGCGCCCTCTCCAGGTGCTTGTGGTGGTTGCATTCATATCATTCAGCAGGCCAATTGGTGAGTAGTTGTGGTAACTTTGCCCATCCGTCGCACTCGTCATACGGTGGTACTTCCCGAGGGAATCTGTCCGACAATTGACCTCTATGAGAAGGTTTGTGACGGGGGGGCGTCGCCGGCCACTCTGAAACCTCACGCTGGTCTTCTCACTTGAACTTCGGCTTGTTAATATCTTCGGATATGACGATTTGTTTCAGCTATTCCCTTTCAGCTTCAAACGTGAGTACTGGGCGTTTCCGCATAATGTTGCGCACTTCTTGGCGCGCGTGTGACTCTGGGCCATGATGAATCGCAGTGTCTACGACGCTGCATTGCACCGCCATATATCGATCGAACCCGTCGTCAATCCGAGGATGATACGCCGGGTTGATCTTCGTGAGATTGGACGTGCGCATCCTTTCCCATAACTCCCGGCACTCCGCTGGCACGTCCAACGCGGGGGCAGGTTGCCCCGCTGAACGCTGGGCAGGTTGCCCCGCGGAACTCTGAGCAGGTTGCCCCGCGGAGCGCGGGGCTGCCATTGATGCGGCAGGCGCTGCCGCACTCGCCGCCGATATGGCAGCGCCAGCTGATCCCCCAGGCGTCCGTGAAGTTCCTGGCGGGGTACTGATATCGAAGTGCTGGCGTTCCTTTTCCTTGATGTTGTAGGACTCGGCAATCTTATCTCTGGGCGCCGTTCCTGGCACCTCCGGCGCGGTGGCCAGTAGATTTTCAGTGCCACGTTTCGTGGAGGAAGAATCCCTGGCCCGTCCTTCCAGCGCGGGCACCCATCCTGCCCTGTGCGCCCGACCTGGCGCAGGGCCGCGACGTGCCACGGGTTCCTTTGGAGCGGGCGTACTGGTGCCCTGAAATGCAGCTGCCGCGGCAGCCGCTGCTGGTCCTCTGGATCGTTGTCGATCAGCAGGTTGCCCCGCATATCGCTGCTGCTTGCTGTCCCCAGGGTTGGGATCATCTGGGCTCTTCCTCTTCTTTCTCTTGGGCCTAAGTTGACCGGGGCCAAGATGGGCTTGATGAATCAGAAGATGGAGGAAGATCGACCGCCTCTGGCTTTGGCATAGGAGTTGCCTTTGCCGCGGCTCCCGCCGGCGCCCCATGTACATGACGTACGGGACCTCGGTCAGGATTCAAATCGACATTATCTGGCGTCCTGAGGGCCATATTCTTAACGGGGGTCTCATGCTTACCTGTAACCAAGTAGGTATTGGCGTTTCGTCGTTCGACTTTGCTTGTCTTTACCCAGCCAATGGTCTGAGCACGGTAAGCAACCCGCCTCCCAGAAGATAGATCTACATCTTCTGTGGCAGCGTAATTGGGGTCGATCGAGGCATCCGTCTGGCACGCAACGCCAGCGGTACCCGAATTGCTGGACTCGTAACCTTCAGGGGCAGCGTCCGTAGGAACAACTTCTTCAGCCATCTCAACATCCTCATCTTCGCCAGCTTATTGCTGACTTTCTTCTTCTGGTTCGTGATCAGCAGGTTTCCCCGCGTGCCACTCGCGATTGAACAGCGCCGAATAGTGAGTAGGTATCAACTTCTGCCAAACGAGGTTTGACTGAATTGTTTCTTCAGCAATGGCGGGGTCGCAATCTTTCTCCGTCAGCTGCTCGCGATATGGCGCGGTATTGGGATCGGTGCAGTGCCCCCGACCATCTCCATGAGACCAAACCCACGGCGTTCTTGTAAAATCCGGGCTTCTCGATGCACGTCTCATGGGGCAGCCGAGCCCGCGGTCAGCATTCATGGGGCATGTGCAACAAACGCCTCTGTAGAGCTTTTTCTCCTCGACGATGGCCCATTTTGACACCGCGCGTCACCGACTTATGTTGTGATTTGGTAGGTCCCGCTTTCGAGCGCATGATATGTCCTGCCTCATCTCATTTGGCCTTGCGAAGAGAATGCCAGTGTCGGATTTGATGCGCATTCCAACCCTGATCCAACCAGTACTGCATCTGGCCTGCTGGCGTGCATTGACGAGCCAGTCCAGCTTCAGCGTAGCCTTTTAAACGTTGCATGCCACCTTCGCTGGATATTCCCCTCCCCGCGGTTGGTCATCTTGAGGCGGGCTTCCCCACGAGCGATCCCTCCTTGGGGGTGCGCGCGGTCTAGTCGCCTGACACGGCGGGGCCCTTGGGGGCCCCGCGCCAGGGGGATAAGGGCGCTGAATGCCGCTCGAATGAGTACCCACCGCGGGAGCGGGCTTGCGCGCGACCTGGTGAGCGGCTGGGAATACGACCGCGACGTATCATGCGGTCATGGTCTCCCATAACGTCGCCCTCGTCATCGTCGCGATAATTATTCCCCCCCCCCCCGGGCGCGGCGACTTGGCGATCGCTTCTGGCGGCTGGCGGATCGATCTGACGCAGCGAAAGTATACTGAAATTCTTCATTATGACTAAACTCATATTGAATACGCTCAGATGGACCACCAGCGTCGCGCGGGCTTCCCCGCAGAGGATCACCATCGATTAACCCCATTTCTGTCGGAGTTCCAATCACCCTATGAGTCCGCGGGTGCCCCCGCCATGCCAGAGTCTCCTTCGACGGGCATGTGGAAGTTCTCGACAAACTCAATATCCTCAGGTTGCCCCGCGAAGGGTATGCCCAGCCATTCTGCCAAGTCGATGCCATTGTGGCCAGTGAACACCTCCTCGAACAGCTCGTCGGCGTAATTCTCGAGGGTCACGCTGGCAATTAGATACCTGGCAGCCATGGAATGAACAATTGTGGCTGAGCCGTCGGCAGGGTCGGCTAAAAGAGACCCCCAATCAACATGCTGTATGTCGGAATCCGTTTGAGCCAGATGTATTGACGGACCCCTGCCTCTTCCATCACCTTGGGGGCATTCTCGTCGGAAATGTTGTGCACTGTGGCATATGTCGCATTCCATAGCTTTACTGTTGGCACCCTGTGGGTTTCCTCGCCGTCCGTTGCCTTTGCCTGATGTATGCCCGCGGTTTCTGCCAGTACCTGAAACATTTCTTCATGATGAAGTCCAGTAAGGGGCGCAAGGAATGCTAGTGCGCCTCTGCCATGCAATCGCCAACGCTGACCTTTGCCTTTACTTCGACGCTTGCCTTTTCCTCTCAGTGATCGTCGTACAATACGTCTTACCTTTCGGAATGGTTTCTTCGTGAATCTTCGCCAACGACGCTTTTGATAGCCCCAAAATAGCCATTGAGCTTGTTGCTCTTCAGTGAGGTATGTAGGCAAATCAGAATAATCCAAGGCGGTAGCTTCGTCATCGGAAGACGTATCCGTATCGGTACTTGAGTCGAAGTCGGACCCGGCGGGTTGCCCCGCTGAGCCCATCAAGGTCATGGCTTGCGCAAGGGGAAACCGCGTCAGGCGGTCCCCTAGGTCTGGCCCCGGAGTCTTGCGACCCCGAGGCCGTTCCACCTTTCTGAGCCAGCAGTGTAGTGGTCTCAGTTGACTGTGGATCATCGTTCCAGACGTTGTTGGCAGGTTGCCCTGCGTTGGCCTCCACGTGGAAGGTCTCGGTTCGGTGACCGTGACTAAAGATCAAATGTTGCCGGGGTTCCTCTCAGCTATGTGAACATATGGCCTCATACGTTCAAGCAGAGCATCAAAGTATTGTTGGTCTCTCGGCATGTGGTGTTTCAGAGGCTGCAGGAGTTGTTGTGCACGCGATGTCCCCACTCCAAGAGCTCTGACTATAATTGCTGTCATGGTTTGGAAGTTGGGGATGTCGAAGCGGGCTGTTTCAGCTTCATAGCGGGCTATGTCAAACCGTGCTGACGTCTGGTCGATACCTTCACCAACGTGGACTCGGAAGTCAATAAGAGCCGTACCAGAGTTGAGTTGGCGTTCCTCTTCTAGGTTCTCGAACTTCGTGCTTAAGAGGAACATAGTGTAGGTGGCGCCGTCAGTGTGGCGACCGCCTATATTGACGCTAAAATTGATAACTGCCGGGGGGACTCTCATGGCTATGGTCCGCGCGAAACCTCCCAAGCCTCGCTGCAAAGTTGCAGCCTGCTGGGAGGGAGTCATATTGCCTGTGGTCACATTGATCCAGGCGTGTACTTCGCGGACGAACTCGCGAAAAGGTACTTGACCGGCGGGGTCCCAATGGGGGCCGGTCGTTCTTGTGTCGTCTCCGCCACGCATATGTCCTACCGCACACCCAATAGCGACCCATGTGAGCCCAAGTATAGTAACCCCAATCCAATGGCCTCGTAGGTCGTAGTCGGATGTAGTCGGTTGGGACTTATATTGTTTAGTCGTAAGTCTGCGTGGAGTCGGAGGCGGCAGTATATTATTTCGCATGTTTCCATGCATTATGTCTTCGAAGAAATTTCCAATTGGAGTAGTTCGGGTGGACTTCACGAGTGTAATAGCGCAGGGATGTAGGATGTAAGTAAGAGGACTCCGCTTGGACAGAGATATCACTGCAACTTGCCTTGCGGTACTGCGTGGTTGTATACATTCCTCCGCGCAAACCCAGTGCATCTGGATGTTCCACCATATCTGTAGTCCACCAGATAGTGCCGTGGATGGTGAGGAGCAGAGCAAGAGCTGACCACCATAGGCCAGCTCCGCTACCAAGTTTGACGGGGGCTGGAAGACCCAGCCAGCAGTTTCGCCTCAGGCGAAGCCACGCTCCCGCTCTGCTGTACCGTAATAGCGATAGTCCCAGTATGAGAGGAAATGCCATCTCAAGCAGTAGGAATATCCTTTTGGTCTCGATAGCGATTGTGTGCCTCGCAGTGAGGCACAATCATATTTGGGCGGCCGGCCGCTTGAGCCGACGCGGCCGCGGGCGCACGCTCGCTTTCACTCCTTACGTCCCTCAGCTCGCTTTAGAATCCCAGGAGGTCCCAAGATGGCCCCAAGATGGCCCCAAGAGGCCCCCAAGAGGCCCCCAGGAGGCCCCCAAGAGACCCCCAAGAGGCCCCAAGAGAACCCCCCAGAGGCACACAAGATGCTCCAAGAGGCCTCGGCGAGAATGCCGAATCACTGATTTCACTAAGGTTTTAGCCACATGTTGGCCTCCTGGGTGGGAGCACTGATTAAGATGACTCCAAGAGCGCCTGGGAGAGCCCAAGATGACCTCCAACATGGCTCAAGATATCCCAAGATGTCTCATAATGGGTTCCTCTGTGTGCTGCCCACTTCGCTGATCCAGGCAATTCCTCTGGGCATCGTTTCTGGATGGGCTGGTGGGGATTCGCGAAGCGTCAACAATAAGGATTAATCATATTATCTCTGGCATGTGCAACACGGTTCGTGGCCTTCTGAGTTATGTTACGCCTCTTGCCGACGCCGTGTCGCAGGCTTTTCCCATGTTCACTGCTTCCCTGTCTCTCTCCTGCCTCCCAGAAGAAGAGTCCGGATGAAATCTGGCCTAAAGAGGAAGACATGTGCACAACTTCTTCTGCTTTTGTGTTTTTCCCTGTTTTCCCCTTGGCCCCAGTGAGGCTAATTTGGCCCCAATGAAGCAACTTTGGCCCAAATGAGGCATCGTAGTGTTTGCTCCAGGCACGTCGAAAAACTTCGGAGCATTTGTTGCTTCCACTGTTTCCATGCTTCCATGTTTCCCTCCTGGATATGGTGTGATCTGTGTCCAAAAGAGGATTCCTGCTTGTTTTGTTCTGGCTGTGTTGTTGCACAGGCACGGTGACAGGGATTGCACTGCCACAGGCAAATACATACAGCAATACATAACTGCCCCCACGTCCTTCAAAATTAACCCGCGGCATTGTATAACGACTGCGAGCGGGCTTTGTGCTCTGGGACACTTTTCCTTCTCGCAATATCGCCTGAGGACGCGCACACTCCGGGCACATCGATTGACAAGCGAGCGAGCCGCGACAGAATGGTCGCAAGCATTAGCAACGCTGTAGCATCGTGCCCCTTTATCAGGAATTTCACGGATGTAGCTAAGGAGCGTTCGACATAAACTCCAATGCCATTTGGTTGGCGCATCCCGCTAGCTTGCTACGGACTGTTGTGACAACGTCGCGAAGGAAGAAGCCTGTGCAAGAGGGGATGCGTGACTCGTCACACGTACAGATGCAGCTTGAGGTTCGCACATCCCGCAAGCGTACGACTGGCTGTTAAAGCAACCTCGCGCACAGGAAAACGAGGGTGTGAGTGGTACGTGGGTGTGTGGTGAGCGTGTGGGTGCAAGTATGTGGGCGCGGATGTATGGCAAGTGTGTGAGCGTGGGAGTGTGGGTGTGTGAGTGCATTATGGGTATGTGGGTTTGCGGGCGCAGTTGTCGGTGCAGGTGTAAGCGAATGGATTGGTGTAGACTGGCAACCAGCGTCAGCAACCATGACGGGGGGCACCCTCGTAGCATTGTGGTGATGTTCGTATGGCAGCTAGTCTCCGTGCAGCGCGCAATAAGAACCGTCCACAAAATAGTGATACAACCACACTCAATCGGTGGTTCTGGGGTCGATATTACCGAAGTCGCGCATGACCGCCTATTGCATCGCTGCCGCGAATGCCTCGCAGCCCCACACCCGTCTGCCTCGATTCTAGGTATGCGCAACACAATCGACTTCGTGGAGATCGACAGCCAGTCCACGCTCACCTCGATGTTGAATGCTGTGGCCTAGCGGGGTGGCGAAACGAGGTATACGTCCGCGTGCGGGTTCGCCGGCCCAACGGGCAAGAGGCGTGCAAAAATCTCTGGCAACAGCTGTCTTGTTTATCTAGTTCGCGCCCGCATGGTGGCCCCTGGGGATCCCAGATGGCAAATATCCTTGGCGCAGCCCGGCCACCCTTAGTCCGAGATGGTCTTGCTCCTGGGCGCGGCTTTTCAAGCCCCCCAGAGCGTTCCAAGAGCGCCAGAAGGAACCTCGAAGAGAGCCCAAAATGGTCCGAGACGGTCCAAGAGCGCTCCAAGACACCCAAGAGATCTCTGGATGGCCATGAAAGCATCCGCAACGCATCAATAGAGCCTCGAGAAAACCCCAAGAGAGCCCCCAGGAAGGGCCCGTAGGGTAAACATCACTGGTCCCCCTTGGGTTTTGAATGATGTTTGTGTTCTCGCCTTTTCGTGACTGCGGTACTCCAAGACGGCCCGCGAGGTCTTCAACATCGCTCCACGACAGCCCAAGAGGGCCTCAAGATGACTCAAGAGGGCCTCAATGCGGCCCATGAGGTCCCCCAAGAGGGCTCAAGAGGCCCCACAGAGGGCCCAGAAAGAACAATCCGAACTTTTTATTGGAGCCTTTTCCTCGAAGCTGACCCTCGATACCGCCAGCAAGCTCCCAAGGAGCTCCCAAGAGGCCCAAGACTCCCCAGAGGCCCCCAGAGGCTCCCAAGACACCCGCTGGAGGCCCCGAGAGACAGTCGAAAACGCGCTGGTAAGCTTAGGTATGTGTTACGCTTCAAGCGTTGCCATATCCCAGGCTTTGGCTCATATCGCATGAGCAAGAGAGCGAGACGAAGCATGGGATCTGGAGTAAAAGATAGAAGGGGCATCTTCAATGGAAAAGGTATTTTCCGATCTCAGATACAAGTCGTGCGCCTCGGTGAGGCACAGTCATATATTTGGCCGGGCCCGGCTTGAGCCAGGCACGGCAGCGGCGCATGCTCGATCTACACCTCGCCTTTAACCTTCTCCGTTTAAAGTCGGAGGGGGGGGAGACGAGCAGGCACCGCACTTCTACATTACGCGGAAAAACAGTGCTAGGCAGCAGCGGCTGCCTACAAGGCAAGGGCGCGCGAGTAGCCTCGCTACCGGCGAGTTTCCTCGCTACTAGAGCGCACCTGCATGCGGGTTTCCCCGCTAGCTCGGGAGGCAGGGCCGTCCTGAGACGACCTGCCCGCCCTATACGGAGTATGTTTCTTCAGCTCGTGCTTGAAGGATTGCTGGCCGGCCATTACTTGTAGGAGCAACGCGCGGTCAATACTACCTTTGGTATGACCATCGGCAGTCATATCCCGCGTGTCACACCATTGAACGCTTTCAACGATTCCGCGCTCCATCATCTGGCGGATCCAGCTAATGTGCCCAAGCAGAGTACATTCTGTGGGCTTCTTCAGATCTTTGCTAGACAAAGACTTGAAGACAGACTCGGCATCAATAGTCAGAGTGACTTTGATACATAGACCACCCATTTCCAATATGTTCTTTAACTGTGTGGGGGTCAATGGTCCCGAGTGTAGCTCGTGGAGCGTTACAATGGTCGGGTAGCAGTCTTCCAAGTTGTGGGCTGCTGCCAGTGTTTCCGCAGAGTAGCTCGAACGCACCTGCAGTCGATGAGACTTGCAGTATGCGTCCACCAGGTGCACGACGGGTTTCCCCGCTTGCGTGTGGCCACGCCTCAGCAGGTTAGCCCCGCGGATACCATAGCCTTTGACTTCGTCGTCTTCATCTCCGTTGAGACGGCGATAGCCAGAATCGCTATGCAGGTCGACTTCTCCTGTTGGGGTCATAGCTTGATACACGATCTTCTTCGGACCTGCCTGCAGTTTCCTGGTAACCGCGTTTAGTCGTCGTACCTGGATGTTTGTCGGTTCCTGGATACGTTGTAGTGAGACAACATAGACCATCAGCCATACCTGCGTGATCAACGCATAGGCTAGAGCGCCACGAAGACTGACGAACATATCAGAAATCGTCTTTGTCGCTTTGCTCTCAGGATCAGCTCCTGTGAGTTCTGGATGTGTGATAGGACGAAGCTGTTTGATGTATTCGTCCTGATCAAGAGTGACGCTCCCATCATCGGTCTTGTTGTACCGAACGGCGCAGTTTGTATATGTGTGCTTGTTCAGTTTGCACTTTCCAAACGTATCTTCAACACACTTGACATACTTGTCAATAGCATCTTCCTTCCCAGTCATATTGATGTCATCAACGTGTTTGGCTGTCAAGAGGTTTGGGCTCATCTCGAACTCTTCGTCGTATGAAGTAGGCTGTAGCCCAAAGCTCCTAGTGATGGACCTGAGCTTCAACGAGAATGCCCTGGGAGCATCCTTCGTGCCCGTCCCCGGCTTCAGACGCCGAAGACAATGCTTTGATTCGTCATATGACTCAAAGCCTGGCAGTGTGCGAAGGACAGCTGCTGACCCAGGAGGTAGTGTGAAGCACACCACGCGCTCTTTCTCGCCCGTTGCCGCGGCGAGCTCGCTATAGGTCAGTCCCTTCAAGAAAGCCATGTTGATGTCCAGGGAAGCGATGATCCAAGCTTTGTTGCATGCAGCAGAGCTTGCGAGCAGTCTCTGGCTTGACCTCCTTGCCGTGCCAGAGAAGGTTTCGACATCAAAGGCTTCAAGGTCCATGAAGCCACGGAGTACCGAGCGCAACCTGATCGCCCTTTCCATTTCGCCCTTTTCGTTCTTGACAAACTTCCGTTTGTATACGTAGCGTGAAGTCATGATGTTAGACGCTTTGCTCAAGTCAGTCATCTGGAAGCATTTGTTGTCAAGCCAAGTCTTCAATTCTGTGTAAAGGGCTTTGGAAACTTTGACCGGATTCGCTTGAATGTCGGCCTTCGTGAGTAGATCGTCTTCCTTGACGACCACGGCACGTTTGGAGGCAGCACTAACGTATACTCGCATAGTTGTGACGCTGCTGTCATCCAACAATCGGCGTTGCTGCTCGGACAGGACGACTTTGGACATGTCTGCTGTGAAGCAGAGCTCGATGTACTTCCCGTGCTCATCGGAGTCCAGATCATATTTGCTGTCCGGATCCGTGGAGCATAAAGGAACGTAGTAAGAAGTGTCCATGTCGTATCCTGGCGGGTGACCCCGCTCCGGCAAGTGGCCTTGCACATCTTCACAGGTCGTAGAGACTAACACACACTGTGTGTCTGTCATGTATGTGGGAACTGTATGCATGACTTCCTCTGTGTCAGCTTCAAGGAGTGTTCTGTCATCCATCAGTTCAGCATACCACGACTTCAAGACAAAGGCATCCAGATCTTCTTCTGTTTCCTCTATGATGGTCGGGAGCCGACCATCGTTCTCCGCAGGAGGCTGCTCAGGAGCAGCTGCTGGAGGTGACTCGCTTGGTGGTGGACCATCAGCGAGTTCCTCAAACTTAGTGAGGTCTCGGTCAAATCCAGCAGGCGGCTTCTTGGATTTAAGACACTGGATGATGCGTGAGTGTGTAGATCCTGTGATGTCGTAGATGTTCAAGGCAGTGCCATCAGCTTCATAGTAATGAAAGCCAGGGGTCACATCATTATCATAGTGCACTAGTGTACAGCTGTCTGCATAGGGTGCAGCAGGCAACTTCGTCAGGCTCTTGGCAAGTCGTACAGCAACAACGTTTTCAATACGAAAATAGTTGCGTATGAGGTACTGAAGAGCCAAGTGCACCTTAGGCGAAAGCCGGCTCGCAGCAGTCATCTGCAGCCGGCCCTGTTTCGCTGGTAGATATCCGAAAGTCATGGCGGGTTTCCCCGCTGGCAGACCGGCAATAAAGGCCAATGCTGTCCGAAGGGCCGTATTGTCCGATCCTATCTCGCGGACCATAAGTGCTTCGATGTACAGCGTGTGTCTTGTGTCAGGATACTGTACTCGCACTTCGCGACTACCGACCTTCACGATGACCTGGCCTCGGTCAGGTTCGTTGCGGATGACCGGGTATGGACCACTCCATCCACCCCAGTCGTCTTTCGTGGTGGTCGGGCGATGATAGTCCACGAGATCTCCCTCTTTGTAGTGAAATTCACCCGTAGCAGTAGTCTTCGTACGGAGAGCCCTGTTCGTCTTGGCAACCGCAGTGGCCTGCGTGATTGCCTCCAGACTAACCCTCCTGATTGTCTCCTCCCTTGAGTGATCTGATGATTCAGCGGACTGATCATGATCCAAGACAGGGAAATCGGGAAGCATAGCTGGTTGTCTGCCATACAGCGCATTATACGGAGAAACTTCATTGTAGAAGGTAAATGCGTTGCTGGCAAATAAGGCTTCATGTAAAAGACGAGTGAAATTCAGAGGAATATTTAATCTATTCAATTCTTCTCCCATCACGTGTATGAGGTGTCGCAGGATGCCGTTCCTAGCTTCGATAGTCGTGGCGTGTTGGCCACGCGCTCGGATACGAAGCTCTGTTCCCTTAGCCTTAAGGATGGCCTTTGCTGTATCGTTATTCAGTGCTCCTTCCCCATCGGAGTATAAGATTTTAGCAGGGCCATGTTGCATCCAAGTTGTGTGATAGGCATCGAGAACAGTATGCATGGTCTTATCAGGAATCTCTGTGCCAGCTGCCCAGCGAATACAACGGTCGATGATGTGAAAAACAATATGTTCCTGTTTGTAAAAGAAAAGATCACATTCGACTTCCTCGTTGAAACGTCCTGGCAGTGACACAGAAGGCATCACCGTGTTGCCTGGTTTGTCCCAGGCTCGACATTCTCTACACGAGTCGCAAATGCCTTTGATCAGACTCAAACGGGTTTCACCCAGACCAACCTTAGTTAGAATCATCCGCATTTTTGGCTCCTTGGCATGAAACCATCTCAAGTGGAGTTTGCGGAGTTCTCGCTGCACTACAGCTGGGTCAAAGCTGCGCAGGTTTTGGAGGCTGAGCTGAACGTCGAAGCGAGTCCAATCAGGGAGCCTTGGCCTTGGCCTCGGCTCTGCTTGAGGCTGCGGCGGTGGTGGAGGATCTCCTCCCTCCATGCGTCCGCGCCTTGCTGCAACTTGTGGCAGTCTGCGGTGATCGTCAGAGCTACCAGCGCCAGAGGTGTTACCATGAGCCCCCTCGGCCCTGGTGATGTCATGGCTGCTGGCGCCTGCGGTTGGATCGCCCTCACCGGGCCGTGGCGGCCTAGGCGCGCGTATGCGCGCTTTCGCGGCCGGCGCCGCTTTTGCGGCTGGCGCCGCTTCTGCGGCTGGAGCCGCTTCCGCGGCTGGCGCCGCAGGAGCGGCTTGCCCCGCTGGGCGCGGCTGACCAAAGTTATCTGGCAGTTTCCATTTTTCAGCGAATCTACATTGGCCAGGTATCTTGGTATGGTGAGGATTGCTCTTCTGGTATTCCTTCTTACAGCTTGGACAGTCCCAATGGTATGGTTCAACATCATACCATCGGCACATCTTCGGATCCCTGCTGTGTCTTGGTGATTGTTTGTAGTTGTTGTCTACACAGCCAGGACACCCAAGACCGCCAGGTGGTGGTCGCCAGATTTCTCCGTTTGGGTGTCTCCGGATTGTTGGGTCGTCCAAGTCGTAGCCAGCACTGTTTGTTACGAACGCATAACTGCGTTCGCGATTCGCGAATGGATCGCGACCGTAAGCAAACAGATCTTTGGCGATTTGCACCGCATCAACGATCAATGACTGCATTCTGTAGGTATACTGTGCCGCCCTTGCTAGTTCTTTGTTGCAAGCATTGGCGTGCACATGATTACCTGGACAACGCTTGCCTCTGAAGGGTGCCAACAACTCTTCTTTGTTTGCCATCATCTGTGTTGGCTTGCGGATGTATTGTCCAAACGAATCTTTGAGACCAGTCGTGCACTGATCAATAATCGTTTGGCAAGTGACCTTGCGTTGTGCCAGTTCCTTCCATGGCTGGATCTCATCCACCCACGTGCCCATTGGTTGTTCCCTGAGAAAGAAACGTCTTAGGTCGTCTTGCAATAGAGCGACTGTTCCACAGAACGTGATATGGGGCAGGTCCTCTTTGTGGTGTTTAAGCCACGTGTCATGATTGACCTGTGCATTGAAGTATGAAGGAAGTCCAGTAGTTCTGCAGCTTGGCTGCAGAATCGTGATCTTGACAAAGCAAGTCTCGAGGTAGTGAAGGACTGCCCTTTGTACTTCCGCGTTTCCAAGGTCAACCATTGATATCTTATCAAGGTTCCCGCCCGACGAGAGTCCACTCTTGAAGGCTAATATGGATATACCACCCTTGCCCCCACATAATTCAAGCATGTCCACTCGATTGTTTCTGCCGTAGCATAGTGACTGGACCATCGAGAAGACATCAGCATGTGAGTCAGCGGGTTGCCCCGCCGGTAACATCATGAAGATGTCCTCTGATTCGCTGTCCGAGTCCGAGTCGTCAAGAGGAACGTCGTTGAAATATGTGGAGCAGTCAAGCCCTTTGAGGTCCTCTCCACAGTCGTCGTTACCGTCTTCCACTTTCTTCGGGATTTTCTTCGGTTTGATGCCGGCCTCTTTGTCAGCTTTCTGCTTTTCTTTCTGTTTTATCCTGGCATCAGTGGGCAACGCAGTTTCCGCGGAGAGATCCGCTGCGGAGGAATCCGCTGTTAAGTCAGGAAATGGCGGAATTTCAGGAAAGTTGTTGGTGGGTCGCGTTTGGCAACGCTCAATCGAAGGGGGAGGAGATCGATCGTCATCGACGATCGTCACACGCTTTGGGCGTGGCCTTCGCGACTCACCGTCGCCGTGAAGAACTGGAGCCGGAGGCTCCCAGTATAACCGAGTACTGATGTTTGTAACCCCATCAGGTAATGGAGCTACATAATTGTACCCAGTTGGCTGATCCTGGATTCTGATATCTTGAACGATCTCATTCGTGTCCAGGTCGGTCGTGACTCTACGAACAACATGGTCCCATTGAGGGCCCTTTTGTGGGCATTGGACGTAGTGTCTTACCTTTTTGTCAACGCGAGTACACACACTGAGGTGTACCGCACTCCGCTCATTCCTGATCACGTTGGCTTTATTGAGTTGATCAAGGAAGCGTGCAATAATGATAGCCAAAGTTTTATGCCGAAGCTCGGCACGTTGCTGATCTTGGCCATACCAATCCAAATCATGCTCTTTGTGTGAGCCACAAGTACATCTCCATAAGTTTATCGGTATATGAGGACAAGATGTAGCAACTTGTATATAAGAACCACTGGGATATTTGCTGGAGCGGTCAAACTTAATACCGAATGACAGAGTCTCATTCGTATAATGCTTAGCTTCAAATCTTCGATAACATCTTTGATCGGACCTTGTTTCCAGAAATACCCGGGTGGCCCCAGGATAACAATCTGCATCCTCAGAGCACGCGCTTTGATCAGGAGATTTTGTATACGTTGATAGTGTGGTCCCGCCCTCTTTCCTGGAGTACGAACGTACCAATCAGAGGGTGTGGCCACCCACAACATATCGTAATCTCCTGCCAACAATTTCCCAAATACTGTGTTCCAGTTGAAGTCATTACCTCATTATGGGTAATCCGGTCGCATATATATCCACGGGTTCGGAGTTCAGCGCAAGCTGTGCGAATATCTTCGATGACAAGACATTTTGAATGATATTTTTCCTCTCGGGCCTCAGCGCGGCCAACGTATGTAGCGAGGAGGCCGGTATTCGGCTTCTCTTCGCAAGCGAGCGCCGCCGGCGCGCCCGCCTGCCCCCGTCAGCGGCGGTCGTGTGACCACGTTGCCGTCTGACTCGGAGGCATGCTGTTAGCGGATGGCTCCGCAGGAGTCGCTGGTGTGGCTACGCTCACGATCTCCGCGCGGGTTGGCCCCGCAGAGTCCGACGAACCTCCGCCCGTGTAGCTTGGTGGTGGTGGCGGTGACGCGGGTGGCCCCGCTTGGTCCTCAGGCGTCCATTTATTCACCGCCTCCTGGACTGCCCAGAATATCTTAGACTTCAGGGCATCCTTCATATGTGGCCATGTCCCTTCGGGACACTGTTGGCCCTCCCACCAGCTGTTCAGCGTCCTGTCCACGATCAAACGGGTCGTGTCTTCCAGGAGCTGCTTGTCGATGTACGGCTCGACAATGTACGTGTCGGTCGTGACGGTCATGGACTGTCCCGTCGCGGGTGGCCCCGCTGTTGCTTCGGCGGGTGGCCCCGCACTTGCTTCGGCGGGCGACGGGGGGTCCTCTTCGTTCTCCGTCTCGGTATAGCCATCTCGACTGCTGCGGATTGTGAAGGTGTTCGTGACCGTCTGGCTTTTAGCCCCGTCATACAAACCGCAGGGAATCGCGAGATGTCCCGAGGGAGTTTTCTTCGCCTTCAGGACCTTGGCGCCTCTTCCCAACTTCAGGGTGTAGTCACCGCTGGGGAAGATAACCTTCTGGTAGCCTGGCTTCAGCACGATGATCGTATCACGTGCCTCCATGGCTCCTAGGCCCCAAATGGCCGGGAGATTGGCACCCGAGCCTTCTGCGATGTTGGAGGCATACTCCTCAATACGGGGGCTCGCCTCATTGGCATATTGTACCCCGATCTTGAAGTTGCCCATCTTCCGACATATCGCAGCGCCCTCACCAACACCATTGATGTAGAGGGTCTTGCTCAGGGTGCATATGGCAGGTCGGTAGTTGAACCTGGCCATAATCTCCTGGAAGGTTCGCGCCGTATTGGATCCAATGATGTTCACATTGGAACCAATGTCTAGCATGAACGAGATGCAGGGCATACCATCTTCGTCAGGAAAGAATGTCCCATTGCGCGCTGCCAGAGCGATTGTCCCATGGTCATTGGTGTGGTACGTGATCTGCGATCCGAGTGTACCCTTCAACAGGCGCTGTTCAAGAACCCATTGACTCATGGTCAGCTCGGTGCACCACATCTGCTCATACTGGCGGCGCTCCTCCACGGTAATTGGTTCCTGCTCAAGGACCCAATAATTCGCAGATAGCGTGGACATCCATTCACCTCCTGGTGGCAGCGTGTCCGTGTCGTCACGTGCGTAGGTCAGCCCCTCTGTATCGATCATGAATGTGGTATGGAACTGGGCTGCCTCTGCGCTCTCAGCGCTTGCCCGGCTCCTGGCGCTGACCGGGCTTGCCACTCGCGAGGTCCTGGTTGATCCAGTTGGCCTTCGAGTCCCGCCTCCGCTCCTGCCACTCCGCCTGATGTTGGCCTCCATTGCCCTCAGGAAACCTGGATTTGGAGGTCCATTTGCGGGTGGCCCCGCTTGTGCGGCGGGAGCCGCTTCAGCGGGTGGCCCCGCAGCTGGGGGCTCCTGCGCTCGAAGCGTAGGCAGGATTGGCATCTGAATGCCTTGCTCTGGCGCTGGCCAGGGGCATGCCTGTGCAGCTGGGGCACGTGCGGATGGCTCCGCCGATTGTGCGGCTCGAGCCTCCAGTGCCTCCACTGCTTCACGTAGCCGACGCATTTCCCGGGCATCTGCCACGTACCTTTCCTGCTGGCGCGCTTGTTCTGATTCAGCGTCGCGCTGTCCAGCATACGGGAAGTGTGCTATAACTATGCCCGGCCCACGACATACAGCGCAGGGGGCCTCATTCGGCGCACCTGGCCGCTGATTGCGGACGTGCTGCTGTGCAACACGATCCCAGCATATATCGTGAAAGAAGTGCCCACGCGCCAGTCTCCACACTGTAGTGCCCATCTCGTAGTTGTCCATGCAGATTGGGCACTGTGTGAAGTTGTAGTCTGAAATGACTGGAGCAGGCACGTCAGGGCGAGTCCGAGCTTGGCGCTCGAAAATGGTTTCGCCCTCCCGATATGGCGTCGGTGGCGGCCGTCTGTCTGGCCGTTCAGCGGGTGGCCCCGCTTCTGCGGGTGTCCCCGCTTGGGTCTCACGCTCAATCCTTCTCTGGATCGCGCGTTGTTGGCGCAGCCTGGTGTTGTCCCGAGCCTGCTGCCTGGATGCCAGTATCGCTTGCTGCGTGTTGTGCACGTCGCGGATGTAGTCTGGCATGTTGCCCATAGCGGCTGGCACCGCGAGACCAGCTGGCTGAACTACGGTCTCGGGGTCCGTCGGCGTGGGCATGTAGGCGTAGTGCGGCATAGACTGCGCATCGACCGCTCGTGTAAACTGCAAACGAAACATCTCATTGGCTAGATTCCGAGTGTATTCGTTCGCAGGTGGCCCCGCAATCATAGGAGTGTTATTCATCTGCGCGTAGTACTCCGGGTACATCGGCGCGTCCATGGCCTGTGCCTCTGCTGGACCGTGATTGTCCCATCCATATATCGGGTGTGATGCTATTCCTGGAATAAACACCTGTCGATATGGATTCGTGGGATCAGCATTTGGAGCATCTTCAGAAGTCCAGCTCCAGAGAGGCCGAAAGTCGCCATGATTCGTAACATCTATGTTGCGGTTCCGCAACAGGCTGGGCACTCTATCAGCTTGTTGCTGCAGAAAAGTAGCCTGTGCTCTTAAGTTGGCTGCCCGACGTTCGTAGTCTGAACCTTGCTGTCCGTCAGCGGGTGGCCCCGCTTGAGCGGGTGGCTCCGCAGGCGTTCGCTCGGCGGGTGACCCCGCAGCCACTCCTCCTTCACTACCCCTCGGAGTGCCAAAGGGAGTGGTTGCTTGGAGTGCTGCTGCGAGTGCCGGATTCCCGCGAATCGCCTGGAGTCTTTGCCACAAGCTGTTCTCGCTCGTTTCAGACGGCGGAGTCCGAAACGGCGAGCCACCATCTGAGCCGCCCATAGGGACAAACCTCGCACCTCCAGTCTGCTGCGGAGGGCGTTGTGGCTGTGGTCCTAGGACGCCTGGTGGCCCCGCAGGAGTGCGCAGGTTCCTCTGCTGTGCGTCTTGGATACCTGTATGCACTGCCCACGGGTCAGCACGATATAGCTGATCGGTCAGTCCAGAAACGTCGGCTGGTGTCAGGTAGCTGTTGAGGGCCTGGACCCATGCCTGCTGATCCGGCCTCCAAGGAGATGCTACCGTTGCTACTGGTGTGACCACTTGTTGCCATGAACCGTCCGAGGTGTCTACCGCGGGTGTCCCCGCACCTGCGGGTGGCCCCGCCTCAGGCATGACCTCGTCTTCCTGGGCATTTATCATGAGGACTGTCTGTGTGTCGTACGGTCGTGGAGCAACATCTTGCTCGGTCATGATCAAGTTGAATGGGCGACCGTCCGTCTTAGACCATCCCTTTAGGTACATGGCGTGATCTTCCATTACACCCAGAGTTTTGTCACATAGTTTAAGTGGCAGGTAGTCATCGGTGCGAATCCTGTCTGCGGGTTGGCCCCGCTTCCGCGATTTGTCATACGCCAGCGGATTGCTCCAGGCTTCACCGACCCGATATTTTGCAATGCTCACAATCTGGAGGATATGATCGGGCGGTATGCGGCCGTCGTGGCCCCGTGTCATGACGATGTCATTTGCTGACCTCCATAGGGAAAAGCCACTGGACAGCATCTTGTTGATGCTGCAGAATATGAGCACCTCCGAGTCAGGACGGATGCCCGATTGAATCCTCGGGTCGCCCGGGAGGTAGGGGCAGCCGTGTACAAATTGGCGCCCCCCCTTCCTTTTAGGGTTGTCCTGTGCGAGGCATGAAAGGCCATTAGCAAGGATGTCCTTGACATATTCCCACTGTGTCCCGTGGATGAAATATACTGGGTCGTCTGGTTCTTTCATCCATGTTGTGATCGGCTTATAAAGCGACTCGGGACAGTGGATGCCTGGACTGCTGTGGCCGTTCGTGGCTCTGATGAAGTACTGTGGCCTGCGTGCCGTTGGTCGAAACCTGGGAGGCAGCAGCATGCTGTCATCAACGCACTTCATCTGGAGCCTGCCCTTCTGCATGCCGTGATTGTCAATCATCTCACAGCAGTTTAGCAGCACCCAATACACGTATGACGCGTGGGGCCTGCCCTTGATCAGCACCTCGTGCATTTCACGATAGCCTTTCCACTGATCATTTTCAGTCCAGTTTGTCAGCATATCGTCAACAACAACCCAGCCATCGTATGGATCGAAAGTGCTAATATTTTCGAAGTGTCGGCTGAATCCATCCTTCCAATACGGACTATGGCGTAGGGCTGTAGAGAACCATATTGACACCTTGGTCAATTGCCCATCGCGCGGCAGAGTCGGATCCGTGCCGAACCTCTCCATGACCTTCATGAGCTCTGCCCTGTGCTGCGCGACGCGCAATGGCGGCCTGTCTCGCAACATATTTCCCACGGCTTGTTGTTCACGTTCCCAGTCGTTGCGGCACTCGAAGTTACGACGATCAGGGCAATTAATGACCTCGTATCGATCTGTATCGTCTCGAGTGACTCGTGGGTTTATGGTGCGCTTCGGGCCTTTGCCTTCAATGCCTTGCCAATATTCAATGGCTCCCAGAGGGATGTTCCTAAGAACAGACATCACTGGCTGCCAGCGTGCGGGTGGCCCCGCTAATGCAGCTGGCGGCGCTTTAACGGGTGGCCCCGCTAATGCAGCTGGCGCCGCTTTAACGGGTGGCCCTGCAGAACCTGCGGCTGACGAGGCAGCTCCAGCGGATGACTCCGCGCCAGGGTGCGGGTGACCTTGGTCAGCCACTGCATCGTCGGCTAGTTTCTGTCGGTCGCCAAATTCTTTGAGGGCTCTGAAGCGTTCTTCTCTTGAAAGAGTGCTTTCTGCGGGTGTCCCCGCTGCTGCAGCTGGCGCCGCTTTAGCGGGTGGCCCCGCAGAGCCCTTGTCCTCCTTAGCTTTGGCGGCTGCTTCTGCCCGCACCGACCTCCATCCCAGCTTCGGGCTTCGGCTGTGCTTTCATTCGTGCCGAACCTGGTCGTGGTGCAAGGCGTGGCTGATGCAGAGTTGGAGTCCAGTCACCTCGGAAGGCTGCCTTAGGCTGGTCGCGAACTTCGTCCTTGACATCGCCTTGGGCCGCCGGTGGCATCGGGGTCGATGGTCCAGCAAAAGCCTTCCTCCTCTCCGTCACGGACGGGCCGGTAGGCTCTCCCTGCTTAGGGTCGTCCTTCTTGGCGATCCCTCTGGCCTTCGCACGCCCCTGTGTGTCTTCGGGGCTCTTGGACGGGTGCCTCTTCGCAGGAGTCGGTGAAGACGAGGAGTCGGCTTCAGGTCTTGGAGGTGGTCTGCTGCCCTTACCTGGTCGTGGACCAGGAGGGTCCTTAGGAGGGCCTTCTGGCTGGCCATGATCATGGATGATCTGCCTCATCTGGTCGATGTCGGCAGTGCCTTTTATGGCCAGCTTGTACTTGCCATTTTCGTGGCGATGAATAACCCTTGTGCCAAACCACTTCTGTGCCGAGGAGCTGCAGTACCAGCAGGCGCACCCGTCAGGGAATGGATTCTCTGAGCCGTCTTCCGCCGCCCATTCTTCATTCAGTTCGGTTTGGTCCGTGCCGGCGGCGGATCCGGCAGCAGATGCAACAGCTATCCAATCTTCGTCCGCGGACCCAGCGGCTGGCGCCGCGTCTGCGGGTGACCCCGCTTCTTTGCTGGATTCTGCGGGTGACCCCGCCTCTTTATGGAATCGGCGCTTCCATTCCTTGAGGCGATGGTCATTGGGAAGCTGTACCCAATTTTCCCTGACAGTGTTGGCAACCTCCTCGGTCATAGGGACGCGATCGGCTTCAGTGATGCGCTTTCCTCCTCCAGGGACCTCCTTGTTAGGATCATGGACGTTGCCAGCGTCATCTCCGTGAGACCAATTCCACGGGGTCTCACCGTGATGAGGACTCCTGGAGGGGCGGTCCATTGGACAGCTGCGCATATGACCTTTGAAGGGCTCGCATTGACATACTTGTTTCCTGTATGTCTTGCGATTGTTGATGATCTCCTGTTTCTTAGCCCTTTTGTCCCAAGCCTCTGGCGTTTTGGTCTTGCCACCCTTGGTACGTATTATCATGCCAGATTCGTCCCTTTTGGTGCAGTACTCCTTAGAATACCAGTGGCGGATCACGTCCATCGAGTAGCCGGGGTACCAATTGATGTACCACTCCGGCACGTACTGAGCGGATACACCGACGGAGTGCTCCGTACTGTACGGGTAGCCCGATGCATCATGTGTAGGGCGTCGGGGAGCTGAACGGCTCCTCCTGCGGGCTGGCCCCGTTGACGCACTGCCACGTTCCATGGGCCTTTGATCGTCATGCTCTGAGTCTCGGGGAGGCGATGGTCGTCTGTCCCTCTTGGCATGGCGCATGTCATCCGAGTCTTCTGAGCTGTCCTGGACCATGAATACGTGCTGATACGGGCTTCGGAAGTACCCGATGTCGGTCAGCTGCTCCATCGCGAGGTCGTTGAGGTCCATCTGGTCGCAGCCCTGCATGAATACATCCATAGACCAAGCGGGTGGCCCCGCTGCTGCGGCTGGCGTCACTTCGGCGGGTGACCCCGCTAGAGCCTGGAGTGCTGTCAGCATCTGAGGTGCCGACATGTCCGAATCCAGGTATGGACGCAGCCTTGCGGCCCCTGGGCGCGACAGCAGGTCGTTCATGGTTATCTGCTGATGTGCTGGCGCACTCAGGAGCCGGATTGCTTCTGCGACCTGCTCTTGGAGCATGTCCTTATAGTCCTCTTCGGCCTCTTCAGAGTCAGAATACGCGGGATGGCCCCGCATTTCGTCATCAGCGTCTCCCGCTTCCGAGCCAGCTCGCGGAAGATCTGGCAGCAACGGCATGCCAATCACCTGCGGCGCCAGTGCGGCGGCGAGCTCTTCCTCGGTCGCCGGGACGGTCTCAGCATCGGAGATCTCGTCGTCGGCGGGTGGCCTCGCTGGAAGACCGAACCAGGCATTGAACGCGACCTCGTCGACTTCGTCCCAGCCGTGGAACTCGTCGAAGAGTGTCACCGCGTAGTCTTCCAGGGCTACGGTCACTTCAGCGTAGCGGGCCATCGCGTAATACGTGGAGGAGCCCGCGGCGGGAGCCGCTTCTGGATTGACGTAAAACTCGTAGTCAATGTAGTCTATGTCATCCATAAAAGAGTTTTGAGCCAAATGTACGGATCCCTTTCCTTTCCCTTTCGGGCATTGATCGCGCAAATGCTCTGTACTACCGCATGTATGACACTTCATAGTATTGCCAGAAGCGTCCCTAGGGTTGCCCCTCCGCCCTTTTCCCTTACCAGAGGTCCGCCTGTGACCCCGACCTTTGCCTCCGATAAGAACTTCTTCAAAAACTATATCAGTTAAGGACGTGAGGAAAGCAGTAATACCCCTACCATGCATACGGCGTCTGCGACCCCCTTTGCCACGACCCTTTCCATATCGTTTGAAATGTCGGCGTACTGCACGTCTCACTTTTCTGACTGGTTTCTTCATAAAGCGCCTCCAACGGCGTTTTGATTTGCGATAAGCCATAAAAGCGGCTTCCGCTCTTTGTTGTTCAGAAAGGTGAGTGTCATCCGCTGGATAGTCATTACCAGCAGAGACTATGCCATTGTGCTCATCGTCAGATGAGGTATCTGTGTCAGTGCCAGATTCAAACGGTGAGGGTGGCTGAGACCCTTGAGCGGATGACTCCGCTTGGCCCCAGAGGGTTGTGCCCGAGGGCGGGCTTGCAGTGTAGGCGGCGCCTGGCGAGTAGTTCGACCAGGCGTTCGCCTCAGCTGCCTCTGCCGATGCCTGGCCGGTCTGCCCTAAGAAGGCAGTGGCCTCGTTGGGCATATCGGCTGGGTCAGCCCAGGGACTTGGCTCGCCAGGACCAGCGGGTGACCCCGCAGTCGTGGCGTAGACACCTGCATGTGAGTGGTGCCCTGTGAAGATACCCGCAATGTTGCCAGGAGAGCGCTCGGCAACATGTCCGTAGTTCCTCATCCTGGTCAGCAGCCTGTCATAGTCTGCTTGTGTTCTGGGCATCTGATGATTAAAGGGCTCCAGCAGGTGTTGGGCTCGTGACGCGCCAACGCCTAACGCTCTGAAAAGGATCAGCGTTAGGATCTGAAAGTTGGGGATGACAAAGCCAACAGAGTTAGCCTCGTCACGGGCCATCTCGAATCGAGCTAACACTGAGTCGATTCGCTCGCCCCTTTCGACGCGAAAGTCGATAAGGGCAGTGCCAGAGTTGAGCTGGCGCTCATCTTCCAGATTTTCAAATTTGGTGCTCAATAGGTACAGTATATAAGTAACTGCATCCGTTGGCTGTCCGTTGACAGTTACACCATAGTTGATGATCTGGGAGGGGACCTGCATGGCGATACGACGAGCAAGACCTTGAAGGCCTCGTTGTAGTGCTGCAGCTTGTTGAGGTGGCGTCATATTGCCGCTCGTTACGTTTATCCATGCATGTACTTCGCGAACGTATTCGCGAAAAGGCGTAGTACCGGCAGGGTCCCACGAAGGGCCGGTAGTACGCGTGTCGTCCATCCCCTGCCGCATGTATCCCACAGCACATCCCATTATTACCCACAGAATGCCGAAGATAGTTATCTTAATCCAGTGCATGTGCATTTCGGCTTCGGTGATTGGTTTAGGCTGTGGTTTGTCAGGCTCTGGCGTAGTAGCCGTGAGGCGCCTGACTGGCACGGGATGCAGGTGGCCCCGCTGCGGGTAGCCCCGCAGGGTGACCACGTTCTCGATCGAGTTGCCGATTGGCATCTGGTGGAAGTCGAGAGTGAAGTAGCGCAGTGAAGTAGGAGAGAGCGTCTCGAGTTCGCGGGTTGCCCCGCTAGCTCGATCGCGGACTGGCTCCGCTCCTCGCAGAGCCGGCGCAACATGGTATTCCACCGTAGTAGTAGTCCACCAAGTTGTGCCGTGGATTACAGGAATCAGAGCGAGAGCCAGCCACACGAGAGTGTAGCCAGCTCCGCTACCAAGTCGAAAACGTGCTGGTAAGCTTAGGTATGTGTTACGCTTCAAGCGTTGCCATATCCCAGGCTTTGGCTCATATCGCATGAGCAAGAGAGCGAGACGAAGCATGGGATCTGGAGTAAAAGATAGAAGGGGCATCTTCAATGGAAAAGGTATTTTCCGATCTCAGATACAAGTCGTGCGCCTCGGTGAGGCACAGTCATATATTTGGCCGGGCCCGGCTTGAGCCAGGCACGGCAGCGGTGCATGCTCGATCTATACCTCGCCTTTAACCTTCTCCGTTTAAAGTGAGACCCCCAAGAGACCCCAAAATACCGCCACGAGGCTCCCCTGCAGCTCCGCACTGCAGATGAACATTCGGCCAATCGACAGCGGAGAGACAAGATGGGCCGGCGGAGTGAGCGAAGCGGTTGAATACATAATCGACTCCAGAAACGCCCGCAGAAGCAAAAGCAGGGAGCACGACGGCTTTGGGACCCTGCGGGGCCCAAATCTGGCACGCATCGGCGGCTTAAGCAGATCACCAACTCCAACACTCCGACTGCCACTGAAAGCGGTCGGCATTTCCGCTGGCGCAGGGACCTCACCCGTCACTGGCTGGCGTCCCAAAACGATGCGGTGACGGACCGCGCGGTGACCCCAAAGACCTCACCGCACGGTCAGAGCCCTCACGTCTGTGGGTACCTCGGAGGCCTCAGTCGCCCGAGGCATCCTTGGAGAACAGCCCGAGTCCCAAAACAGTGCGGCCCCCCCGACTCCCCACCGACTCACCACAAGTCGGGTCTCTGGCGGCCGCTCGGGAGGGCTTGGGCGGGCTGGCCGCAGGGCGGCCCCGTTCCCTGGACCTCCGACGCCGCGGTGTCTCTGGACACGTCTCTGGACCTCACGCCGCGGTCCGTCCTGGGGAATGGGGGCACCATGCAATGCCCGTGGTCGTGGGCATCATTGCCCCGAGTGTCTGTAATGCTTCCATTCCAGAATGCGGGTGATCAAGCACATTGAGGAGCAATACATGCGTTGCCTAGTTGCCGAATTACAAGATTCCCAGTGGATGCTATGCGATCGCTGGGCTTACCCAGCAGGACACCATGTTGACACTTGCGTTGAGCGGCTGAGTGGGCCACTGATCAGGGAAGCTCACGAGGCTGGCATCAGCCACAGATCCCGCCTCTCCTGTCCCGCCCTCCCAGCCCCACAGGTCGCCGAAGAAGGGGCCATGCAACTCGTGAGTCCGCATGAGCAAGCACCTCTCTGACAGGTTATGCAAAACCGTCTTGGCCACAGGTGGCACCTTTTCACACGAATTTGTCGCCCTACCGAAATGGCTGACTTTTCTTAGATGCATCTCTGGCCTCAGACACTCCCCTGAAGCGGTGCAAACGAACGACCCCCCACCACCACCCTGGGGGCGCACGCATCGTGGGGACAAAAAGGATGGGGGAGGTGTCGAAACTTTTGGTTCGCAGCGCTGGCGGACGCAAGTACGACTGCAAAGCCGACAGGCCGCGCAGGGCACCAGGTGCACTAGAGCGGGCGGGAAAGCAGAGACGGAAGGAAACCCGAACTGCAGAGAGTCAGCGGGCCGTGCGGGCGGCCTCAGGCACCGAAAACTGGTGTAAAGCCAGGTGAGTGCGATCAGTTCAGGATGTCGAAGTGTGACAGGATGGCGTCAGCGATGATGAAACACAAACGCTGCCCAAAACCGACAGCGTTACCTGTCGGACAGGCGACGTATGTCCCAAATGGACGGCGTCCACGGCGACGCCGACGGCAAATCCTATTCAAATTGGGCAAGAACTGCGGTCGCTTTTCGTCACCATGTTCGCCTCCGCCCCGTGGCGGTCTTCCCGAGCCGAGCCGTGATCCGTCCGGAAGGGGGAGGGTCGGAGCCAGTCCCTGGGGGCACGATACCGCCCTGGCACGTTAGAGCGCGGGAGGTCTGCCCGCGCGCGGGGGAAAAGTACGGCGCGAGCGCAGGGGCACGAGCGCACGCGAAGGGAGAGGGGAACGGGGGGAGGGGGAGGAGTGGAGAGGCGGAGGGTGGAGGGGGGGAGGGGGCGGGAAATGGTAGGGTGGGAGGGGCCGGGGGATCGGAGAGTGGGAGGGGGAGGACGGCGCCATCCGAAGGGCAAAGAAAGGGAACGCAGGAGGGAAGGCAAAGGGCAGGAACTGCCAGTCTGATCTGCCGCGCTCTGGCGGCACCTCGGGCAGGCGACCGAAAGCAGGCGCAAGAATCTGGCTGTCTCGCTGCCTCGTGGCAGCTGTTGCCTTCTCGCCGCCATCGCAGACAGGGAGGGAACAAACGAGGAGGAAGATCAGGAGGCGGAGCGTGAAAAAAGACGTCCAGATCCCAGCCACCTTACGTTTCATCCCTTCCGAGCTGTGCCTGCTCCACGATGGAGTCGAAGGAGGCTCGACACAGAACAGATGCCTCTGACGCCTCCGCTCTGGGAGACACGTGGCCAACCTCACGGCGTCTATCAATTGGACGACTTGGGAAAAGGGACAACGGAAGCGAACTCTGATGGGACGCTAAACGGTGTGTGTGTGTGTGTGATAGCACGCAACTGCAACGGCCAGCGAACCGCCTCGAAGCCCAAGGAGGACGAGAGGGTCCCCAGGGAGAAACGAGCGCAGAACCATGGAGGCGGCATACTGCAACCTACGCCAACTACATACATAATGATTGACGTTATCTGGAGCACCATACCCGAAAATACACTAGACATCAAGTCGGGCCATCCTGCGACTTGTGACCCATGACCCAAGCCACGGTCTGAGAGAAATCTGGGCCCACGCGGGGGGGGGGGAACCGCAGCAGCTCCATCGTGGCATCCTCTGTCCCTTCCGAATCGAAGGATGGGACGAAACGACGACGGACGCGAACGAGGATGCGAGCGGGGAGGGAGGGGGTCGGGCACAGGGCAGTCTGGACGCAAAGCTTAGTCCCCCTCCCACCGCGGTCTCCCTCTCGCTTTTCGGATCGCGGGATCCCGAAACACACGCAAGGCAGCCGCTCCGCCCTGGGCCAGAGCGCGCTGGAGGAGGCGAGAACGAGGACGGGCAGAGAAATCGAAGGAGGGAGGGCGAGGAGGAAAACGCCGGGAGGCCCACTCAAGGGTGCTCGCGATTGCCTCGGACTGCCACAACTCGGAGGCGTGCCGCGGGTACTGCCACTAAGTTGCGTACCCATGGGAGACCACGGCCGTCCGCAAGCGAGCGATCTGAGCATGCCATGTCGAGAGCGTTGCCAGCGAGCACCGCATCAACGCGGCCGCATTCATGGACACATTACTGGGCAAACGAGATAGCCCCCAAGCCTGGAGTTCGAATCACTCTGGGTGCGAGACTATCGCGCACAGGGCGCGCATGAGACGAGCAAACAGCATCCTCTCACGCACTGCCATGGCACGGGGCATAAAGAACAGTTGGGCGTTATAGGAGAGCACGGGCATGGCACGCTGCGCATAAAGCTCAGCGCATCTTTCAAACTGGGCTCCTGAGCTAGCAATTTCAACAGTTCTAGACAGGAGCTTCTGGGCGGATCCACTCCATTGATCCAGAAAGGTCGCCGCGGAACCGAGCCAAACTCCGAAATATAGTCATTTGCCGACGATGTTAAAGGCAGCCAAAACAGCAGCGGCTTCAGAGAGAATGGGGCGGAGTGAGGCCGAAGCCGACTCATGGGGACCATCGAAAGGGACAGCATTGCACTCCGACGTTTTGAATACTAAATTCGCAAGCTGCTTGCCACGCGCGAGTATGCGGGCCAGCGCGAAATATCTCCGCCGCCTCCACACCACAACCCCCCCATCATCAACGCACGCTCGAGTGCAACTTTCATTTTCGGCGTCTACAAGTATGGTGATATCTTCGAGAAACGGGCTAATCGCAAAGATGAGGACCGCGCCGCTAAGGGGGCATCCTTGCAACGCCCCCGAGTGCATCAAATAAATGAGCTCAAACACGCCAGCGACGTCAAAATAGCAAGGATTGACGCGGTAGAACACAGAAACTGCGAGGAGGAAGCCCGACGGCAGCCTGTGACGCCTAAGACTCATGAGCATCTATTATTGCCTCACAGAGAGGAAGGCCTGCGCAAAGTCGAACGACAGAGACGACGACGGCGACATCAGATCCCTAGGATCACGCGCCTTCCCCTCGCAAGGTGCTTTCGGCTGCGAGCGAAACGCGCGCGAATTAATGCGAGCGACGCGTGCTACTGTGTCGGAATCGACAACGTTGTGAACAACATTCCGCCCTGGAATAAAACCCCTCTGGCATCGCGCTGCCGGCCCGCGCGCGGCCAGGGACCTCGCTCGATTTAAAGTGCCCACGAAAACTTCGCTGGCCGCACTCACCCGGCTGATCTGGAAGAGGAGGAGGGGGAGAAGGAAGAGGAGCGACCGTACTTAGAGATTTCTCGATGGGTCTAGGCCCGCAAAGCGTGGCTGGCACTGGCGAAGCACTCGATGCAATGCGGAGGAGGAGGTGGGAGAGGAGCAGGAGGAGGAGGAGAAGGAGCAGGAGGAGGAGCAACAGTGGCGCCGAGAGGGGGCGGCGTCTCCCCGCACCGCGCGGCCGCGCAGAGCAAGGGCCGAGGCCCTCGGCCACCATAGTCGGTCACGTCGCGGTGGATCGCGAGGAAGATCGCGGCGAGCAGATTTGAGACTGGCTGAGAATTGTCGCCGCCGATGTGACCGCGGCCACCAGCGGTGGCAGACGCAGAAGCCGCAGCCGTGGAAACAACCAGTCCACGAAGTGCAGCACTTCTGCGGTTCGAAGACGCAGATGGGTTTGACACGCGTTAAATAATAGAGACATGTAGCAAATGCAGCGGCATCTTCAGGCAGCTCTGGGAGTTCGGGTGGTGGGTGAAGATGGCGCGGGTGCCCGCGACGTAGCTGCTCGCAAAGGAGTCTCCGACGGTTGGGCTCAGCAGCGCGGGCAGCAGGATCCACGCCATCGTTTTGGAGCGAGGCCTCAATGGAGAGCACTGCGCCATGCGCTACCACGACGCTCTGCGAACGTCCTCCGCGACGCGCTGCCTCAAAGCCTCGCGGGGGTCGGCGTCCACGCGCGTGAAGAGTTAGTCTAAGTCCCCCGCGTCAAGCTACGCGATCACAAAGGGTAGTTAACACGACAACCACTGGTCGAAGTCGGCCAGCTGAGGGTTCTCATAGAAGACGCCAGGCGACCACCGTTCGGCGATGGAAGCGACAACGTCGGAGAACTCGCCGATGCGATCGCGATCGCCACCTGGGCCAGGGCGCTGGCGAGGACGATGGGGGGACGTGCCATCATGAATGGCTGGGGCGGCATCCAGGGACAGTGCCACGTCGTTATAGCCCGACCCCGCCTGGGCCACAAACAACGCATACCCTTGGCCGGGAGCTCCAACGGCAACCGATTGCTGGCGAGGAACCTCTGGCCCACGAGCAGCGGCACGCACTGGGTGGCACGCGCCTCGAGCTCGGCGATCTTGAGGACGCGCTGGGAGGCGGGGGGGGGGGGGGGGGGCGTCGGCTTCGCCTGGCTAGCATGGGGCGTGCCGATGCGCACGGCCCCGGGGGCGAGCAGGGGCACGCGGCGCGCGCGGCGCGCGCGAAGCCGCGGGCAACTCATCTCATGGCGATCGGCGGCTGTCCGACAGGCCCGAAGGCGCGGCGCGCAACCGCCAGAGTCGCCGCCAGTGAAATTCTTCAGCTCAAGGACCACGTAGTAGGACAAGCAGAGTCGACGCACAGTGGCCCAATGAGCGCGCGCTTCGCAAGGCATCCCGAGACCGAGGCAAGCCAGCACAGCATCATGGGTGAAGGCTCTCGGCAGGCAAATGCGATGGGCCGGGCGCTCGCATCCATGGTAGCGTTGCATCTCATCCGTTCCACCACATCCCAGGACGCAGCGGGCGCGATCAGGATGGACAAAAACGCGGCACGACGCGCGCCATCCCCCAGCCTTAATACGCGGCGCGATCCACCGCCGCGCAGGGGAAACACGTCCAATAAATGCAGGGAGGCGAAGCCAGCAAGATGCGAGGTCTCTCCGGGACGTGCCTGGGCTATGTCACTTGTTGAGGCACCTGGTAACCGTCTGGTGGAATGTGTCTGGGAAGATCGCTGTCGCCACGCAGCTGGTAAAGGTTCGCTGGGGTCGCGGTCGCAGATGCGCTTGCGCGGCGGCCTCAGCATGGGCGCGGGCAGCAGAAGCGGCGCGTGGCAGTGCGGCTCGAGCACGCGCATGCAGCGACAGCGAGACTCCCTGATTCAGGTCGTCGAGGTATTGCTGGACGATGGCAGTTTTCTCCTTCCAGAAGGAAGGAGGCCAATGACAGCGACAGTAATTTGGAAGCGAGCAGGCAGAGGTGGCCGCAGCCTCAAGCCGAGTCGACTGTTGCTGCCAAGTGGGAATGGTGAATTTGGCCATCCTCCACATGGAACCAATGTTGCATAGCTTCATAGAGCGCGGTGACGGACTCGGCGACCGCGGAGCCATCGCGAACGCGCCCTGGAGTCTGGGAGAATTCGGCGGCATTCGCAACGCGCGATGCAGTCCGTGAGTCTCGCGTCTCCTCACCGACGCTGGAACCCAGCAGAACTGTGCCAGAGAAATCTCCAGGACCGATGACGGCGCCGAGGCAAAGGCCCACATCGGCGATGGCGCACGAGGTCCACCGTGGAACTTCCCGCCACGGGAGCCCTGGATGACGCTGCTAACGCGAGCCGAGAGAGGCGCCCACACTTGGATCGTGACGCACTTGCACGCGTGCAACCTGAGATGTTAATGCTTATCTGCAAAAGCGGAGACCTGGTACAATGGCGCCAGTTGACTGAGGCGCGCCGGGCGAAGCCCTAGGTCACCGCAACATCCGGGGGCGCCACGTAGAGGATCCAGTCAATCGCGCGAGTGATGACGCCCATCGCGATTGCCCACATTGCGCCAGACAAGGGGCGCCCTTGGGTTACGTCACAGCGCGCGCAGCAGACGAAGTGCCACCCCCCGTGCAGCGTGGCCACGGCACGCCCAGCATAGGAAAGGGACTCGCCCCATGAATGAAGCCGGCGTCGCAGCGGAAGATGTTGAGAAAGGTGAACAACCACTGGCACCAAAGCGACGGAAACGCCGCTGCGAAGTCGAAGAATCTGGACGGGGACATCCGCGGCCGCTGTCGAAGACCAACCTGCGAGGCGAAACTTGAGATCCATAACCGCAGCGTTCTTGCAAAAGCTCCGCCCACGAATGCGCCCTTGTAAAATGCGGCGCGCCGTTTTCCACGGCGATCTTCGTCTGCTCATTTAGGGCAGACGCCAAAATATTGCATTGTGTGTTCTTCCTGGAAGTAGGGCGAAGCGCGCTGGCAGTCCTCGCGCGGGCGGCATTGCCGATTTCCTGTTCCCTTCGTGGTGAATGCAAACAGCGAATCATAAAAAGGAAGTTGCGGCGCGCCCAGTCTCCACGCGCTGCCGCGCCGCGTCTCCTAGCGCGTCGAGAGCCCCTGGGGTCGCTAGCCAGGCGCCGCAGGTAAGACGATCTGGGCCAGGCGAAGACGCGCGGGCACGACGGACGAACGTTTTGAAGGCACCAACCGCATGGGGCGAAAGACGCGGCGGTTGGAAGGGCGGCGGAGCGCGCCGTTGGACAATCTGTCGCATCCCCTCGAAATCCACAAAGTGCCGCTGGAGTTCACGAAGCATGCCCATGCGAAACTGAATGACCGACTCCGAGTCAGAAGTGCGAATGCCGTCCAGCGCGGGGGCCCTAGCACAGGGCGCCCACGCGCCAGCGCGCCGATGAAGAACGCGAGCTTGTTTGCGTTGATGTTCCGATTCAACGCCCCGATCAGCAAGCTGAGCGCAACGCGATGGGCCGGGGCTCGCCCTCGTCGCCGCGCGAAGTGCCGGCGGCGCGCCGAACGAGAGACCTCCGCTAATTCCACCTCCGAGCGCGGCTGCACTACGCCAGAGACATCGAGGAAACGAGCCCCCAAGTTATCGCGCGAGATATGCGCGCGCCAACGCGAGGTCCCGCCGCCGCCCAGCGCGTGAGATAGATCGCGCTGCAATGAGCTTGACCTCGTCGACGCATTAATGCCGTCGCCAACCAGGAAGCAGCGGCGCGAAGTCGCGCGTCAACCTCGCGGCCTCCACAATATTTGCCCGAATAGCTGTCCGACGGATGTCAGGCGGCGCTCTTTGGGCGCGAGAGCGCGCCATCAGCTGCTCGAAGAATTCCGTGCATTGTGGCGTCCGAAAGAGGAAGGCTGGAATGGGTCGCACCTGAAGACCTCCCGCGTCGCCAAAGATATAGAGAGCCCCGTCGCAGCGCGATCGCTCAGTCGTCGATCGCCGAGCGCGGCCAGGTCGGTGAAGATCCTCAGCTGCGTCGACCGGTTAGGCATCGCGCGCGGTGGGAAACCCGCGAATGCCCCATCGATCCGCGCCCGCTGCAAGGCGCGCGGGCCAACCCGCGGGGGCCCCCCCGTCGGGGCCTCAGCGAGCGACCCAAAGAGATGGCGCCAGAGGGCTTGCTGGAGAGAGCCCCCTCCGATCGCGGGCAGCTGGATCGGCGCTGGCGCGACGCGGGGCGAGGCGGGCTCATCGTGGAAACTGATGTCCCCAAGGACCAGGATATGCCGCTGTCGCGGCGAGGTCGCGGCCCGCGAACGACGCCTCGCCCGCGCCTCAGCTGCCGCGGCGCGAGGGGAACGATCCAGATCGAAACTGCGCGCATTAATGATAGCTGCTAAGCGGTCGAAGCCATGGCAATAATCGACCATCTGAATTCGCCCAGCGACCGCGGCTGAACGCGCCGCGGCGACGCGTGCCAGCGCAGCGTCCGAGGTGGCCAGGTGAGCAGGCGACGAAGGTGTCAACCGAAGCTGCGGCGGCCGAAGCCGCGCCCGCAACGGGGTCCGATCCGGTGGCCTCGGCCTCTCTCGGAGCGACATTCGCCGCGGACGGGGGCGAGGGGTTCGACGAGCTCGGCGGGGCTCGAACTGGTGGGAGGGGGCGACCTTTTCCCGGCCGAGCCGTCGCGGGTGTCAACTGACGTTTCAAATAGCACCCGCTCGAAGGAAGCGGTACTTGAACTCGAAGAAGACGACCTCGGTGTGGACGCGGACCTTGAGGAAGGCGAACTTGATATTGCAGAAGACTTGGTACTTGACGAGGGCGAACTCGGACAGGTAGTTCTTGACTGCGGTTCCCTCGGAGTCGACTGAGGGCCCCGAGCCTCCGCGAAGTTCACGACGTCGGGCTCGTCGAAGAACGGGGCCAGCGCTGCGACGCCACCCGTCCCAGCACGACCCGTGCCACTGAAGAATACGCAGTAGCGGTGAGGAAGCGAGGCAACGAGACGTCGCAGTCGCGCAGCAGACCCATGGACTGGTTGCAGGGGCACGATGTAGCGCATCCGCACATAGGGGGGCATGAGCGCCAACTTGCTCTTGTGCTCCTTCGGGTCGATCGTCGGCAAGCCCCGAGCGTTCCAGGAGACGACCTTCAGCGAGGACGGGCCCGTCACCGCACCATGGAGGTTGCCCCCACGACACTCCACGATCCTCCGAGAAGAACGCATGGCATGCACGTTCGAGGCTGTCAACGTCGAGCTGAAGGGCTCGTTCCTGCGACAAGTTCCACATGACCATGACCTCGGTATCAATATGGGTTGCGGTGCCGACATCGAGGCGCAGAAGTGGTACTCTGGCTGCAGAACTACGTCATTGTTGCTTGTATGGGCGGAGGTCGACCTGGGACTGGGCGTCCTTGAGAAGAAGGCGGACCAGTCGCGTCTGGATGTCCCTCCTGGTCTGCCTGCGGCTGCAGCCAGTGGAGGCGAAGGGTGGGGTAGTTTGTCCCCAGATCGCGTTAGCACTGGACTGCCGCCAAGCGCCACCTGCCACTTCAAGACCTCTTGCCAATGCTGCCACCCGAAGTGAAACGATCGCTTTGCCGCCAAGACGCCGCAGCGTTAATCGTTTTGTAGGTGCACCATCCACCAGCGATGCCCACGCCATGTCCACCCCGGAGTCGGCGAACCAGTCTTGAAGAGCACGTTGTACGAGCTCTGGGGGGCACGAGGTCAGGAGCACCGATAAAGAAGACCGCGGTGTCGAAGGGTCTCACTATCTGCTGCATCGACACGTTCAGAAGCCACCTTATGATCCGCATGGATGGTCTCGGCGGCTGAGCGTGCACCCGACCGCTTAAATTCCCCAAGCGTGGAGTCGACGTGCGCCGTGAGCTCCGCGTAGAGGGACTGGTGGATCGCCCCGAAGGCACCAGCAGGAGGAGGCCCAGCTCGAGAGGCAGATCTTGCAGCCTGTGCTGGTGGAGCTCGTTGTTGCTGAGCTTGGTGGGCACGTTGGCCCGCAAAAACAACTCCAGATCCTGCAGTTCCATGTCCGTCGGCTCCTTGATGCAATTGGCCAACACGATGCAATGGATCCTGGGGAAGACGGGGAGCCAGCTCCTGACACGGGAACGTCGGTGATTCATTCAGTTATTCCGTGGCTGCTGGAATGGATATCGGCATTGACGCAGTGGCGCCGCCAGGGCCGCCAGCACCATGGTGCCCGCCTGCTCGACCAGAAGAGCGCTTTTCCCGTGGATGACGCCGAAGGGCGGTGGGGCGGTCTCGTTCATCCCGTCGATCACGCCGACGATCCCGATCGTAGTCAGCTGGTTGCCGACGGGAGTGACGAGGGCGATATTCGTCACCGCCACCACTGCGAGAGGCGCTGCGTTCCGCTTCGCCCACGTCGGCGCCAGATGCTGGTCCTCCTCCACGCATGGCGGCAGCTGCGCGAAGGGCGCGACCACAACTTTGAGAAGACAGCCGATGGCCAGGGCGGCGCCGCAACAGCGACGCGGGCGGGGCGCCTAGAACATGGAGGGCCCTGAAGGAAATTGGAATGGGAGCCTACCCCGCTCAGGCAGTTATGAAATAAGCATTTTGGCCTTGAGCCAAAATGGTTACGGAAGAGCAGGAGGAGGGGAAGGAAAAGGAGGAAGCGGAGGTCCACGGGGGCGCCGAGATGCGCCTCCCTTCCCCCCGCGAGGAGGACGAGGTCTGAAGAGGGTAGGGGTGGGGAGGGGCGGAGAGACGGGGCAAGGAAGACCCCTTTTTATCATCTTCCTCTTCCTCGTTGCGAAGCGCGGGGTCAAGGCCAGGCGCCGTCCCAGGGCGCATCAGCCTGGACCACCTCGCAAGCGAAGAAGAAGTAGCTGAAGAGAATGTCTTGAACCTGACCGGGGGAAAATGATAGAGCGTGGGTCGCTGCAATCAATAAACATCATCTTTTTTCCGACGAGGAAGGAAATGACATGCTAACCAACGCGGGCCCCCTGTTTAAACAGTGTGTTTGGGCAACATATGCGGAAACATCGAATCAACATATGCTGTGCACGCGGTGACAAATAGTTGGTGCACTCTATGTTGTGTAACATATGTTATGATACAAATATAAAGACGTTGTGCATTCTGTGTGGTACAAATACGTGGAGCCATATATATATACATATATGTACATGCTGAGCCATTTATGTTGCGCATTATATGATGTTGACTTGGTGGTGTGCGACAGGTGTTGTGAAATATGCCTGGTGCAACAAATGTGGTGCAATCTGTGTGGTGCCATACATGTGGTGCAATATGCGTGGCACGACCGATGCGGTACGCAACATAGCTGGTGCAATACATGCGGTGCAACATTTGTTGTGCAAGCTATGTGCTACGATAGGTGTCGTGCGATATGTACGGTGAACACTACGTGGTGCGATCTATGTGGCGAACTTGCTATTTACAAACGAGTTGACAAATTCCACGCTCTTGCAAACATCCCATCCCCCACCTGCAACTTGGCTTGCAAAACCCACACGGCGTTGATTGCGATGAGTGCTTGGCGTTGGCTGGTGCGTTTCTGCGGCCGCGCTCACCCGCGCATGTTCGCGCGCACAGCGGCCAGCTAATTTGGCGCGACCCACGCGGCCCCGGTGGCTCTGACCGCTGGGCACTTCCCAGCGGGCACTTCAGTGCGAGTCGGTGATTTGGGCGGGCGCGGTATCATGGCGACGCCGGCAACGGTAGACGAGATCATGACAGTAGCGACGTAACGATGATGGTGACGATGCTGGCGATGACGACGGCAAGGCCAATGACAGCACCGATGTTGATCACGCCCGCCGATAACGATTACGATGCCTTCGCGTCGGCGATGAAGGTTTTAGAAGAAGCTCGACATGCGCGCGCAACCGACGCGCGCGAGTGGCCCGCGACCACCACCCCACCCCCGGCACGCGCGCAAGGGCGTTCGAATGGGTTCGGCATGCGGCGCGAAAGGCCCATTTGGCAGAATGTGATGAATATGTAGGAAGCGCGGTGGTTTTCTTCAGGATGCGCAAAAGAGCTCGCGCAAGATTGTTTGAAAACTGATGTTGCAAGCCCGTGTGTTCCTATATGCTTTCGGGGCATTCGATTTTGACATCCTTGCGGGACCGAAGGTTTTTCAAGGATTCCGGCATGCGCGCGCGACGACGTGCGCGTGTGCATTTCGTCCCATTTGTTGCAAGGGACTGTGGATAACGTTAACTAATAATTGCTGTTAAACGAGAGTGCGCGCATAGTTTTTGATGCAGAAGATGGCGGAAAGTCGATACCGCGTGGGCTGGGATGGTATGCGTTCATATTGGGGATTGACGAGGGGCCAGGACCATATAGGAATAAACAAGCGAAACCAATAACAGATGGGGGTATAATCGAATCTCTTCTAAGGAAAAAGAAGATAGGTTGTACAATCAACTCAGTGCACTATATATGCGGGGCAATATATGCGGTGTTCACTATGATTGTACACTCCGCCCTGTGCAGTATTCATTATGAAATATATGTTGTGCATTATATGCGGTTCAATGTATATGTTGTGCAATATTTGCGATCCGTATATGTTGTGCAGCTTATATTGTACAATATATGCGGCGACGAGGAGGCGACGGCGGCAACACAGCCACCATACCGCCAGCCAAACCCAGACGACGGGCGGCGACGAGGCGGCGACGGGGCGGCGACGGCGGCAACATAGCCGCCAGACCGCCAGCCAGGCCCAGTTCCTTAGAACAGGAATAAGAACCCCTAATTGCAAGCACTGTTTGGAGAATCTTAAAATCCACTGCCTGTTGTCATGAGCATTCATTATGAAGCTGCCCCGAACGAAACGTCATCCTGCGACCTACCCCAAATTAGGCCGCAGGCAAAGGAAACAGCACGCAAACGCACAGTAATGTGTTCGCAAGTTCGATACGTGCCTTGGTTGCCATGATTTTCCATTCTGGGCTTCGGAGACTTCTAATTCCAGAGCATCCAAAATGCTCGGCCCCATGCTCCCGGCGCGTTGGGGCGCACTTGAATGCCCATTTGATGTCTGTTAGGGCTGCTGTACCTTCTTAGAGCTACACATACCCCTAGTATGGCACCAAATCACCTCCAGAGCGGCCCAAGACGGTCTCGCGACCCAACCAGGGGGCCACAGCACCACCATTCAAATGCCCAAGGACCCTCTTACCTCTTCAGCACCAAGACGCCGCCAAGATGCCTCCAAGAGGCCTTACAAAGCAGACAGGGAAGGTTCCGAGAAGCCTCAAGGCTATAAGGAACAGCGCCACAGAAGCTGCGAAGCGCTAAGAAGCTATAGCCTCTCAAGAAGCCTTACGAAGCCATAAGAAACAACGCAACAGCCGTGCAGGATTACGGCTGCCCCATGCCAGAACACCGCAATGATGCTTCCCAAATCGCCCTGGATTGCTTTACCCAGCCTGCCGATAGAAATCAGCAGAACCACATTAGCTCCATATTACATGCATGCGAATGCTGCGCTGGAACACAAGCAGCGTGTGCGGCAGGCAGCTCGATTAGATAATGATGCCTCCGCGTGGGCCTAGACTAGACAGTGACCTTGTGATATATATATATATATACATATATATATATACAGATGTAGATAGATATATATATATATATATATATAGATATAGATATCTATATATGTATATATGGGGTGCAACCTTTTGGTTACAATTCATGAGATGCAACAAGAAGTTGCCCCTTCACCACGCGTGACCACCTCCCACTCTCGAGCAAACATCCCACCCACCAACCCGCAACTTCGGAGCAACAATCACGCAGGCCTTGGGTGCAGTTACCCATCGGAACTTGCTCGCGAATCGCAAGCGGCGCAATGACGCGCGGACCCTGCTCATGGAGATCCATGATTCAGGCGGACGAGGGATGCTGGAGATGACGACGTCGACTACGACAACGATGACGACGATGGTGTTGGCGAAGACAATGATGACGAGGGCGACGACATCGACGATGACGATGATGCCGATGATGATGACGATGGCAGTGAGGATGACGATGAGAGAAATGATGGTGATGATGATGTTGCCGACGGGAATGATGGCGCTTACGACGATGATAACCATGGCGCTGATGAGGCTGCATAGGAAGTGTGCGCGCACAGCTTCTTACAGTAAGGACGAAAACAGCGCCAACAACGTGTGGCTGTGTTGCCCCCCCTCTGTCTCCTCAAGACCGCACGCGGTGCGCGAGTAATGGGACTCCCGCCGCGCAAGCCGCATCCGGACAAGCGAGGGTGAGCAAAGCCGTAACGCGTTCTGTCCTACGAGGGCTAGTCACACTTTATGCACCCCTGAAATATCCCCGCCCCACGAAGATCACACTGACAGGCGCAGCCTCCCTAAACACGACGTCGGTCTACCAGACTGGGAACACAGCAGAAGCTCCTCCACCTACGCCTCTGCCTCCGAATCCTCATCCATCCTGATCCGATTCTTTCTTATCATGTCTATTCTCCGCCTCCCACATCCTTCCATCAATCTTCCAACACCTCCTTCCTCCGTCAGTCAACTCCTCCATCTCATCTCCTTCTCCGCATCATTACTTTGCCCTCGTCTCAATGTATACCAAGAGCGCGTCCACTCTCCAATGTCAGCCATCGTGAATTCCCAAGTCGCGCCCGCCCAGAACGCGTCTCGGTCTGCTTCGACATTCGTGCACCGGTGGGGGGGTAAACATCAATTATTCGTCAAAAATGGGAGTTCAACAACAACAACAACAACAACAACAACAACAACAACAACAACAACGACAACAATCACTGTAAGGCTGTTAGCTGTGTTCTGTTCGCGTGCAATGTAACACGTGGATCCCAAACCCTCGAAACCCGCCTTCTTCGTCTTAGATCGTACCTCCTTGGAAGTAGATCTATCTTACATGCAACGTATATTTGAGAGAGCGCGCCCACAGAGCCCGAGCAAAGGGGAGGGGGGGCTAGGCTTAAGCTACCCCCCCTCCCTTGAGCCGCCCTTGTTGGAAGCACCCCCCCCCTCCCCCCCTTTTTGTTGCAGGGTGGGGGGGGGCTTACAGCTACCCCCCCCCCTCCCCCCTTGGGCCCTCCCCGGAAGCTAACCCCCCCCTCCCCCCCTTTCCAGGGGGGGGGGGTGCTTAAGCTACCCCCCCCTCCCTTGGCGCTGCCCTGCTGGAAGCTACCCCCCCCCTCCCCCCCTTTCGTGCAAAGGGGGGGGGGGCTTGGAAGCTACCCCCCCCCCCCCCCTTTGGCCGCCCCGGAAGCTACCCCCCCCTACCCCCAAAGGGGGGGGGTGCTTAAGCTACCCCCCCCTCCCTTGGAGCCGCCCTGCTGGAAGCTCCCCCCCCCTCCCCCCCTTTGTGCCAAAGGGGGGGGGGGCTTGGAAGCTTGCCCCCCCCCCTTCCCCCTTTGGCCGCCCAGCCCCCGGAGC
>CAUYUJ010016173.1:131225-226225 GCA_963575745.1 Prorocentrum cordatum | reverse complement strand
GACAGAAGGGACAAGGGGCAAGCGAGTTCCTGAAGCGTGCTCGAACGATAGAGCGATTTTTAAATGGATCGTGAGGGGATGCACAGCGAAAGCGTTATTCCTGAGTGTCGAAAGCGCGGCGTCAGAAAAAAAAAACATGCGATTAAGCCCCACGCGAGAGCGCAATACTTTATACATTGTAAGGATGTCCCGCGCGAAAGAGCTATGCAATACATTGGGAGGCAATCTCAAGCGGGAGCCCTTGTTGTTGTAGTTCGGGGCGCTACAACCCAGTTGGTGACACCAAATTCTCTCTTGTAGCGAACAAGGTGCGAGCCCCATGAGAAGCACTTTCACATGAAAAAAGCGATTACCGGAGAGGGGGGATCAGCAATAATCGTCCTTCAGGAAAGGGAAAACAACGGCATCAACAACAACACTAATACTAATACGAATACGACGAACGCAAACAACAATATTAATATCAATGATATTAACAATGCGACCAGCGATCATTACAATATTCTTCACTCTTTTCTGCTCGCGTGCCATCCAACACGCATCTCCCAAACTCTCGGTACCCGCCCTTCGCGTCTTCGATCGTGCCCCTTGGGGCTAAATCTTCCTTACCTGCCACGCGCATTTAGTGCAGCCTTTGAAACAAGGAAGAGAAGATGGATGGAAGGGGAAGGGGGAAGGATGGGGCAGCAAATGGGGGGGGCTAGGAGAAGAAAGCACGTGGCAAAACCAGACGGGCAGATCGGGCGGGCAAACCCTAGCGGGCAGGTCGGGAAGGCGGGCCCAGGCGGCCAGGTCGAGCAGGCAGGTTGCTGAAGCGTGAATCCTGCACGAATCGCGAAGAGGTCTCGAGCGGTAGCGCTATTCCTGAATAAATCCGCCGACCCCTGCTTCCTTCTCCCCAAACCCCTCCCCCGGGGGCCCGGTCCGGCCGGTTTTGGGGTGGGTGGGGGGTGGGGGGCAAAGGCGTCGGCCGCACACTTGGAGCCTCAGGAGGCCCCAAAACCAGCCAAAAAGGTCCAAACGGGTCCAGGAACGGTCCAAGAAAGCTACGAGTCGACGAGGGATCTTTCCACAACGCCGAGAATTGCCTCCAGACGGCCCCATCAGTCCCCATGACTCGTCAAAAAATACAACGAGGCGCCCCACGAAGGCCCTCCAGAAGCAAAAATCTTCCCATTCACTTGGGGCACCGTGCATTGTCAGCGCAATCGTCTTTTGGGCTTCCACGCGGCACACAACGGCCCAAGAAGCCTCCAAGATCGACCCCTCGCAGCCCAAGAGGCTCACAAAAAAGGCTCCACGACGGCTTCCAGGCGATCCACGAAGGCTCGACAAACCATAGCAACGGCCCGGGAGAGCCGCAGGACAATCCCAAGAGGGCTCCAAAACGGGCCAACAAGGTCCCCAAAGGCTGCCCAGACGGCCCACGCGGGGGACGATTCGATCCAAACCGCCCAAGCTTGCCTCCAGACGGCCCCATAGGTGTGATATGGATATCGCTGATATCGTTTGTCGAATGATCGCGCGGCGAATCAATCTGCGTAGCTCTAAGGCCAAGGGCCCTAGTTCGAAACAAAACGGCAGCGACAAGGCGGGCATGAGGGATAGAGCGGGGGAGCATGGAAGGAGCAGAAGGGCGCAGGGAGTGAGCGGGAATCACACTCCTCCTGATCGACGCTCGCGGCGCCGTCGAGCGACGATCACCGATCGCAACTCACTTCATTAATCAGGGCGCTCCAAAACAAACACAGGCAAACGGCCTTGTCGGCATGCTATCCGGCTGCCTCTGGGCATTTAACGGGTGCTGCTACACGCACCGGCAAGAAACAAATAAATTCTCAAAGCAAACAGCAGCGCGAGTCCGATCGCTATGCGACAAAACTCAAATAGCGCTATCTTATCAAGATGAAGTCTTAATAGTGTGGTCGTCACCACATAGAAAAAAAACTGTGCACACTGAATGAAGCTTCGAACAATGCGGACTAGCGTAGTCTGCCACAAGATGTGGCACCAGGTGTAAAAAAACCGAGCTGGTAAGACAATTCGGACTAACGTAATCTGCCACACGATGTGGCGCCAAGTGTAGGAGAACCGAGCTGACAAACCGATGCGGACCAACGTAATCTGCCACACAGTGTGGCGCCAGGTGTAGAGCGGCGGCGTGCATCACGAAATCTTCTTTTGAGCTTTCGCCTTGCCGGGCAACCCCTGTAGCTGCCTCCATCTATTCTGCAAATCCCAGCGCAGACTATTATGCATCCTCGAAAAGTCTGGCTCATGGGTCATGTGGTTCCTGCGAAGCCATGACGCATGTTTCCGGCACGTCCTGCAGGTTATGTAAACACTATGCGTGTTGTGTCCCACGCGTATGTTGTGCTCGGCGAGTACACATGCGTTCATCTCCGACGGCGAAACCGTTGGCGTCGATCCGTTCCACGAAACCACACTGGCTGACGAAGAACTGTGAACCGTCATCGGCGATGATGGCGCAGAACTCGCTCCCTGCGCGAAGCTGTCCGGTGATGGTGGCGGTGCGGCTGGCGCTGCCGATCCGCTTGCTGATGATGAACTCTGGGCTGCGACGGCAATCATCGGCGGCTCCATGTAGACATCTCCGTCGGCGTCTTCGGGAATGGTAGGCGGTGCGTTGTTGCGGCGTCCAAGGTATCGTCCATCCCATCCTGGATATACTCCGGGCAAGGGAGTGTCTGCGTGCCCGGTGCGGTCAGCCTTGGACCCATTGCTGGTGTTGTTGATGGTCCCGATCTGAATGGGATTGGGGTCGCCTGACCCAAATATCTCTCTTCGCACCACAAACCACAGCGCTGCGAACAAGGTAAATCCAATCATGATTCCAGAGCATCGCGATGAATGTCATATAGTAGACCCAATATGATATCGGCACTTGCCATTCCTGCGAGGGATGCTGTGCCTTCACGCGTCCGAGACAGGTCATCAGCACTGAGGCAAGCATAGCGGCGCGCGGTTGCCTAGTGCCAAAATTGTGCTTCTTGGCCCCGAAGAAAGCGAGGAGCACTCCGGTCTCCATGATCTTGGTGAGCGCGTCGGCGACCATACTCCACGTAGGTATCCACGAGAGCTTCAGCTGGCTGTTGGGGTGCACCGTCTCCTTGATCATCGATGCCACGATGCGGAACCGCTTGTCCGTGGATTGACCCACGTCAGACTTGATGTGCGTCACCAGGCCGTTGCTGTCGCTGTAGATCTCCCCGGATCGTTTTGTGCTGAGGTCGTCGATCTGCTTGAGCGTCTTCTTCGGGTTGTAGGCCTCCGTGAGTAGCTGGCCGAACCACGTGCTCGACTCGGCGCCCTCCAGAGTAGCGTAGCCCTCGGCGGCCAGCGTCGACTTCACGGATCGCTTGACCGTGCCCGAATGCCAGGCCACGGGCAGGCACAAATCACATCGTCCGCCCACGACGTCCCGTGGCTTGTGAGTTAGCCCAATCGCCATGCCCCACTGGCTCTTCACCCCGTCCACATTGGCGAAGGCCGCGTCGCTGAAACAGATAGTGGTGCAAGTGCGCAGGTCGATAATGTTGCGCTTGATGACGATGGCGAAATCGGCGGACCCGTGCACGTAAGCGACGGTCTTGTTCAGCGTCTTGGCGTCGGCCACGGTGGCGGTGCTGGTGCGGCGAGCTGCAAGGCTCACCGGGCAGGCGATGTCCACTCGCGTCTGTACTGCGAGCCAAAGCAGTTGACCGAGTGTGTGGCGATATCCCGAGACCTCCGAGGTAGTAAGCCGATCCTCTAGTGATCGTCCGCGTTGAGCGTTGAGTTCAATGAAATCCACCTGGGCGGCGGCCGTCGCCTGGGTAATGCGGAACTCATCGTTGATCTTGTTGATGGTCCGGCCGCAATACTTGATGATTCCCTCTACCTTCTTGAGGTGCAGCTTCTTCTGCAAGGAGCTGATGATTCGCTTCCACTCGCTGGAGCTTCCGCGCTGGGCGATGAGAAAGTTGTCCACATGGGAGTGGATCATAGCAGCGAGCCCTTTGTCGTCGTAGAAATAGTAAAGGCCCTTCTCGAGCTTGCTCTCGATGAGGCCGTGCTCCTGGAACACCTTCTGGGCGTAGAGGTACCATTGACGTCCTGCATCTCGGGTACCGTAGATGGCGCCAGTCGCCATCGCGATCTCACCGGGCAGTGTGCCTGGTGGCGGGTTCTTGGCTGGCATGCGTAGCAGTAGCAGCCTCTCGATGTTGCCCGACTGCAGGTAAGCCGTCATCGCGTCGTACGACGCGAGGTCCCAGCCAAGCTGGGCGGCGGCAGCAAGCGTGAGGTAAAGCGCGTCCCTTGACCCGGTCGGCGCATCCGTGCGGATCTGGGACTTGTCCTCTTGACAGCCCTGGACGACAAGGCGGGCCTTCATGAGGTTGGCGGCCTTCTGCGTGAGCACCCAGCGGGTACCAACTGGTCGTATCCCAGGGTGTCGCTGGAAGATCTCCTTTAGCTCCTTGGGCGGCAGCTTCTTGTAGGCCCCGAACTCGGTCCATTTGGACCACTCGACCTTCATGGCCGTGTCCATGAGCTTCTTGTCCTTGGCGGAGAGCTTGTCGTACTTGATCTCCTTAGCAGCGACCTTTCCGGTGAGCATAACCTCCCGGAGTCGGATGGTCGAGTGCAAATCGTCATCGTTGACCTCAAAGTAGTTGTCCAAGTAGAGGTCGGTCGTGAGTGTGTCTTTCGGCCTCTTGAAGCACTTGGGTAGGTCGTCCTTGAGACTCTCCAAGAATTCCTTGCGCTTGATGGCTTTGCTGCGATCGTCTGTCTGGTCGTGCCTGTCACGTTGAAGTGCGCGAGGTGCGTCCTCTTGTTGAGCTTGGCGCTGAGCCTTGTTGCCGCGTTGTCCTTCAGGATGTTGTGGTCTGCGGGCAAAGGCTTCTCTGCGAACTTCCTCCTCCGCGGCCTTGCTCCAGTCGCGTAGCCCTTCGGATCCGGAGCTGTCGGCATCCGATGAATGTCCATCAGCTTCTGTGCGTCGAGCTCCTGGTGGTGGAAGTCGTACTCCATCGCGTTCTTCAGGCTGTTCGTCGTGTACTTCTGGTTGCACGGCGGGTTCTGGAGCTGGATCTTCAGCGCGATCTGGGTCTTCTTGGGCTTGCATGTGAGCATGAGCGGGGTCATGAGCGGGGTCAGCGGCAGCAGCTGAGTCAGAAACAGGCGCTGGCAGCCCGGGAAGGTCTCCTCCCGAAGGTGCTGGTGCTGAACCGCTGCCTGAGGCGCCCCCACTTGTCGTATATTTTTCATCTCCTTGCCGTCGGCGAATCCACTTAAGGGTAGCATGAGCGCGGCGATTGTGCGGGGTATCTTCGATGTTGCCGAAGTTGTGCTGCTTGATAGCCGTCGGCGGAGGTGGTAGCGCTGGCGGAACGTTTTCCACTCGCGGGCGTTTCTTCGGCGTTTCGCCCGTGAGGTCGATGAATGTATCTCCATCTTCTCCTTGGTCTGATGGTGGTAATCCGCCTCCACCGCCGTCTCCTCCTTCATGTGGTGATCCTTCGTCCCCTCCTCCTGGTCCTGGTGGCCGTGGTCCGTCAGGAGGTGGGGGCTGGTCAGCTGGTGGTTGTCCTGGCGGTGGTGGTGGCTGGTTGCCGTTCATGGCGTTGAGCACCTGTCCCCAGGGCACGAGCTCTGAGGCAGTAGCGTGGCGTAAATGTCCTCGGTTGACCTTGACGGTGGTGGAACGGTGGCTGACCCATACGTTCGATGTGCCCTCGAAGCCGATGATGATACCGGGTCCATGCCACTGTAAAGCCCATTCGCGCTTGGGCTTGCCGTTCCCCCTCCAGTAGTATACCTGGTCCCCCGTTTGGTAGACGTCCGACGCGTGCTGAGCTCCATCCGCACGCGATCGTGCGAGTAAAGCCCGGGATAGGGACTGGTTGAAACGCAGATGCTGGATTGACGTCTGGGCGGCCTTCACGGGGGCAATCCTCTCAGAGAAGGACTTGTCAGAGACCACTCTCTCGTGTAGCGAGAGCCTCCCAGCGCTGTCCAGCAGGCAGTAGGGTAGTTGAAGGCCACGTCCGAGTACCCACTGTGCCGGTGAATACCCACTGGCATTGATTGAGCTGTTCATAGCCCAGCAGACAGCGGCGAGCAGCCACTGGATCTTGTGGGCGTTCGCGGGCTGATCGAACCTAATGCTGAACTGGTCGATCAGCTTCCTGGCGTGGACCTTCCACATGCCGCCGTGCCTTTCCACGGTGGCGTTCTGTTGCGGCGTAGCCGCGGCAGTAGTCATAAGGCGACAGCCCATGTCCTCGAGTTCTTTCGAGAACTCCCTCTCAAACTCGCCTCCTCCATCGAAAAGTACTCGTTGTGGTGCCCCAAACGGTGTAATCCAAACCTGCAAAAGCCTCGCGAATACGACCGAGGGGTGTCTTGAAGAAACTGTACCACATAAGGTGAGTCCAGAAGCGAGGTCGACCACATTGAGGAAAACCAACTGATTGCCGGCGTAGGCGGCAAGAGTGAACAAGTCCACTCCAATGGAATCATTGAAGTCCCTATCTAGCTTGATTCTCCCAGGTAGGTGAGGTAGGGGTCGCTGATGGGCGGCGCAGACTTCGCAGTGCAGGTTGAGTGCCATCTCGACCGCTCTTTGGGATCCACCCGTCACTCGGATAGCCCGGGCCAGCGCGTCGTTGGCAGGGTGCCCCGTATTGACGTGGAGCTGCAATATGGCGGACTTGAGCGTCCGCTCCTCCGCTGCCGTTAAGGCTGGCTCTGCAGGAGCTGCCGGGGCAGGCACTGTCCTTCTCGCGGCTCTCCGTCTCGCTGGTTCCGCGGGGTTTGCCTCGCGGTGCTCGGTCTTGTTCGTCTTGCGAAGCTGCTTGACCAGCGCGGCGACGAGCTTGTCGGTGTAGTTCTCGCTGTCCTTAGCGAGCTTGCCACGGGCCTCGACGTGCTTGTGTAGGCCGTCGCAAAGCTTGTGCAGCGAGTTGTCGATCCCGTAGTGGTCGGTGATGATCCTCCACGGCTTCTTGATCGCGTCCCCCTTCTTTGTCTGCAGGCCGTAGGCGCAACCATCGAAATCGATGATGCGCGGGAGCTTGTCCTTTAGCTCCTTCGCGGTGTAGTTCTTCTTCTGATCCCAGCCGTCGCAGTAGCGCGGCCACTCGAAGGAGACCGCGAGCTGGCTGCCAAACTCCTTCCGCAGGCGGCTCATTGATGTCAGGAAAAGGTCGATCATCCTCGCGGAATGCTTCCGGTCCTTCTCCAGCTTCTCGGCCTTGCCGGGGTCGATCTTCAGGATGATGCGCTGCAACGCGGTCCAGGGCGTGCATGGAAATGCGGCGTGGACCCGTGCACTCTGGCCCTTCCGCAGGTTCTTCCGAATCTTGCCCCCGAGCTTCTCGACGATGGGCTTCCGAGAAAGGTCGTATCCAGGAAGACCGCAACGTACAGCAGCTCCTCCACTCTCAGTCCACTTCGCACTGAGCTTGCTGTCGGGGTTGCAGCACCACTCGTAGAAGGTGGTGGTGTTGCTCGAGATTCCGCTCGAGCTTGTAGTTGACTTGGCCAGGTCTGCCTTGAGCACCTGGCTGACTGTGTGCGGCTTGACGCCGCTCTTGTTGGTGACGATGGCCGACCGCTTGCCGGCGGTCAGCTGCAGCTTCGTCCCTTTCTTGAGCTGACGTACCTTCATCTGCTCTTCCTCCACGATGTTGACCTCCTTCGGGTCGTTGTCGTTCTTGATGTCCAGCGTGACCGAGTTGCCGAAAACACACTCGGAGCAGAACCCGAGGTGGCAACAGTCTGTGCAGGACTTGGTGCCGCAGGCCACGCAATCGTCGAGGGGCTCGGCGATGCAGGTAGTAGCCGAAATCGTTGTTGAAGCAAACGTCGGCGGTGCGACCGCCGTCGAACAGCGGACCAGCGCAGAGCTTACGGCGGCCATGAGCCTTGAGCTGCCACCGCGTCGCTGTTGAAGTCGTCTAGGTACGTTGAGCTCCTTCTTGGGGATGAGTCTCGTGATGTTCTCGAGCAAGTTGCTCGCCTTCGTAGTGAGGTTGACCGTGGGCTTCGGGGCTGGCCGCTTGGCGATGCCCTTAGTACTGACAGCCTTCGGTCCGAACTCGTGGCCCGCGCCCTTGATGGCGAGCCAGTCCTCCGGGCGGAGGTCGATCGCGGGATGTCCCGCGCTGCTCGTGATGAGCTTCTGGGAATGGTTCCCGATGCGGATCTGTTCTCGCCAGAGCGAGATGTCGATCTTGCTCGGCTGAATGAAGTCCCGGCCGATAAGCAGGCCGAGCGTGGGACTGTCCACGACGCTGAATATTATGCGACCAGCGCGTCCACACAGGACGAGTGGGGCTGTGACGCGCAGCTTGCTCGGGAGTGTGCCGCCGTTCCCGAACCAGTAGACTTCGTTCTCGGGCTCCTCCAGGATCTGGTCGGCCAGACCCATCTTGGTGAGCTTCTCCTTGTACTGCTTGTACCAGCTGAGCCCGCCAACGCAGAAGAGACAGGCAGTGTCGATCACGCCAACACCGTCGTCGTTGGGCTTCTCGCCAGCGTTGGCGGTGTTTATAGTGGGCAAATCTGGCACCACGCGCTCGGAGACCAGGGTCTCGGGGGGCGGAGTGATCGGACCTTCTGGATGAAGAATCACTTCTTCGTCACCGAACTCCACGTGGTTCTGATCGTGAACCTGCTCGGTGATGTTGGCCTGGCGGTGCGAGCGACCTCCGCCGCCTCGCCCTCCGCCCTTCTGCTTGGAATTCGGGGCGAACTTCCGAGCGCCTGGTGTCGGGCACTCCTTGTCACCGGTCCAGTGCCCCGCCTCGCCGCAGCCCCAGCACTTGGAGTTCTTCTTGCGCTGGCCCACGCGGCCCTGTAGCTTGCCCGCGGGTCGGCGCTTAGGCGAAGCCTTCACGCGGCCCTTGATAGCCTCCCGGGCCGACCGCATGGTCGCCATGGCTTCGGGAATCGCGGCGAGCTCCGCCGCGGCAGCCTCCACCTTGGCAGAGTCGCCCCTATCGAACACCTCGCCGAGGTCGTAATTGGACTGCTCCAGCTCGGCGCTGAAAGCCTCGAGCTCCTGGCGCACGATGTCCTGGACGTCTGCCTCCGTGTCATTGTCGTCGCCGTCCTCCGAGTCCTCGTGCTCGTCCTCTGGCTCGTCAGCGATGTTGGTTGAACGTGCTCGGCTTGGCGGTGAGCGCTGCCAACTACTGTTTGATCGCTGCGGCCACGATCGCGACGGCAAGCTTGCGCGTCGTTCCGATGTATGGATATCGGGGAACATGCGCACCAGCAGGCCCCTGATGCGCTGAAATGAGTAATGCTCGTCCGGCAAGTTGCCTACGACGCGCTCACGGCGCTCGGCCGTGAGCCCAGCCTTGCGTAGCAGGAACCAGCCGGCCACGTCGTCAAGCGTGGTGAGGTCAACCTCGTTCTCGCGTAATTGTTGTAGTCCCGCTTCGAATCGCACGAGCCAATCCGTCATGCGTTCTCCGCGGCGGCGATGGTGCTGAGTCGACTCGAAGAACTTTTCTAGCGTCTCTCCCTTCTGCACCGGTTTCTGCTGGCCTAGGTTTGTCTCGAGATGCTTCAGCACATGCTCGATGCCCTTCTGGTTGCGATCGCGCTTCTTCTCGTTCGCATCCTCGATGTTGGCGTCCGGCGGCGGGTGAAGTTCCTGCTCCGTCATGTTGAGGGCAGCCGACCTTGCGGTACCCGTCAGCCGCAGGACTAGCTTCGATGCCAGACTTTGTGTCACTTCCAGGTTCTCACTGAGCTTCCACAATTTTACTTCTTGCTTGTAATCTCGCCACTTCGCTGGATCTCCATTCCAGCTTGGTATCACTGACTGGTTGTGATTGAACTCCGTCATCTTGTCTATGAATGGACTGCAAAGAATACCAGACCACGAAATGACACTGAAATTGAACTCGATGCCGTAATCGATGTCGGCGCCTGCCGTGTCGATGAGGTGGTGGGGAGTGACACCGTCGTAGGAGAAGTAGCTGGCGTCGCTGACACTGTCGTAAGAGAAGTAGATGGCGTCGCTGACACCGCCGTAGAGGAAGTATGTGGCGTCGCTGACACCGTCGTAGAGGAAGTATGTGGCGTCGCTGACACCGTCGTAGGAGAAGTATGCCGCGTCGCTGACACAGGCGTAGGAGAAGTAGCTGTCGTCGCTGCTGAGGGTGGGAAAGAAGATGGAGTAGCTGGCGTCGCTGACGCTGGCGTTGGAGTTGGCAGGGATGTAGGCGTAGTAGGCGTAGTCGCTGGCGTCGCTGACGCTGGCGTTGGTGCTGGCGTCGCTGACGCTGGCGTAGGTGCTGGCGTCGCTGACGCTGGCGTAGGCGTAGGCGCTGAGCAACAGCGCGAGGAGGCCGCTGGGCCTCGATTCCAATATGGAGTGCGTCGCGGACGTCGTCTTGGGTATACGGCCCCGCGGGCCGGGATAGCGAGCCTCGCTCCAAGCTACCACTGTGATATGGATATCGCTGATATCGTTTGTCGAATGATCGCGCGGCGAATCAATCTGCGTAGCTCTAAGGCCAAGGGCCCGAGTTCGAAACAAAACGGCAGCGACAAGGCGGGCATGAGGGATAGAGCGGGGGAGCAGGGAAGGAGCAGGAGGGCACGGGGAGTGAGCGGGAATCACAATAGGCCCCCAAGACGTTTGAAAACGCGTCCACGAGGCGCTCCAAGAGGGCCTCCACAAGCATAAATCGTCCCAGTCCCTAGGGTAAACATATATGTTCAGCACATTCGCCTCGTGGGCTTCCACGAGGCCTACAACGGCCCAGTAAGCCTCCAAATTCGACCCCCGACACCCCAAGAGGCTGTCAAAAAGGCTCCAAGACTGCCTCCAGGCGCCCCACGAAGGCCCCAGAAACCATAGAAACGGCCCAGGACAGTCGCAGGACGGCCCCCCGAGAGCCCCGCAACGGGCCAAGAGTGTCCCCAAAGGCCTTCTGGACGGCCCACGAGGGGGACGATTCGGTCCAAACTGCCCCAGTTTGCCTGCAGACGCTTCTTCATAGGACCCCGCCACGTTTGAAAAAGCTACCACGAGGCGCTCCACGAAAGCCTCCAGAAGCACACATCGTCTCATTCTCAAGGGAAAACGTACATTTTCAGCACATTCGCCTCTTGAGCTTCCACGAGGCCTACAACGGCCCATGAAGCATACAAGATCGACCCCCTACAGCCCCAGAGGCTTTCAAGAGGGTTCCAAAACGGCCTCCGGGCTCCCCACGAAGGCCTCAGAAACCATAGCAACGGCCCTGGAGGGCCGCAGGACAACCCCAAGAGGGCCCCAAGATGGGCCAAGAGGCTTTTCAAAAGGCCTCCGTGGTCGGCCCAAGTCGTTCAACAGTGCCCCAAGTCGTCCTACACTGCCTCCCGACAGCCCTAAAGGCCCCCAAGACGCCTCAAGACACGACCCAGAGGCGTCCCAAGAAGCCTTCCAGAAGCAACAACAGTCCCTCTCTCGATGGAAAGCACACATTTCCAACACGTTCGCCTCTTGGCCTTTCACGCGGCCCCTGAGACCCCTTGCGCGCCCCAGCACGCCACCAGGACGCGGCCCAAGAGGCCCTCCACAAGCAAACGTCGGCCCGTTCCCTAAGAGAAACGTCCAAGTTTAGCACATTCGCTTCTTGGCCTTTCATGAGGCCCACAGCAACCCAAGAAGCCCCCACATGAATTCAAGGAAACCCCATATGCCTCCAAGAGGGCTCCCAAACGGCCCAAACGGTCCCCAAGAGGGCCCCCGCAGCCACCGAAGACGGCCCCAGGACGGCCCCAAGGGGCTCCCCCGACGGCCCCAAAGGACTACGACTCGTGAAAAGATCGCTCCAAGACGGCCGACATTGCCTCCGAACGGCCCCGGAAGCCCCCTGAACGCCCCGACACGCCACCAGGACGCCCCCCAAGAGGCTCCCAGAAGCAAACCTCGGCCCGTTCCGTAAGGGAAACGCCCAAGCTTCGCACTTTCGCTTCTTGGCCTGTCACGCGGCTCACAGCAGCCCCAAAAGCCCCCCTAATCAAACCAAAGAAATTCCATATGCCTCCGAGAAGGCTCCAAGACGGCCCAAAACGGCTCCAAAAGAGCCCCCGAATCCACCAAGGGTGGCTCCAGGACGGCCCCACGAAAAGAGTCCGAGGGGAAACCCGAATGGAGAATTCGAACACTTCACCCGAAAACCCGAAAGAGCGCCACAAGGCACCCAAGAGGTCCTTAAGGGGCTCCACGGTGCCCCCGAATCCCCGGGACCCGGAGGCGGCACTTCGACGATGAGAACAACGAAAAACCTGACAAGACGAAGACCTTGTGACAGGGCCTCCACGGGCGCCGTGCACAGACCATCCCCTGAAATATAAGCATGGCTCCTCCTCCCCCCCTCCTCCTCCTCCTCCTCCTCCTCCTCCTCCTCCTCATCCTGCTCCTCCTCCTCCTCCTCGCAACCTTGAAGCTGCGGACACGTTTGCGTCCATGCCCTCGTCCTCCTCCTGCTCCTCCCCTGAGCTCCAAGCGTTACAATGTTGTTCACACCAGGCGGTTGCGCTTGGACTCGGGTCCCGAGGTCCGCCGACCTACTGGGGAAACGGCGTGTGAGATGCTTCTCCCTCCCCAAACGCCTCCCCCGGGAGCCCGGTCGGCCGGTTTGGAGGGGGGGCGGGGGAAAGGTGCCGGCCGCACACTTGGAACCTTAGGGCCCCAAAACGAGCCAAAGAGGTCCAAAAGGCTCCCAGAACGGTCCAAGAAAGCTACGAGTCGACGAGGGATCGTTCCACAACGCCGAGGATTGCCTCCAGACGGCCCCAGAAGTCCCCAAGACGCCCCAAGAAGCCACCAAGACGCCCTCCAAAAACAAAAAATCGTCCCATTCGCTACGGACAATATATATCTATATCTATATATATATATATATATATATATATATGTTAAACACGCTCGCCTCTTGGCCTGTAACGAGGCCCACAACGGCCCAAGAAGCCTCCAAGAGCGACCCCAGATAACTCAAGAGGCCCCCAAAAAGGCTCAAAGACGGCCAGCGAGGGCCCCGCGAAGGCCCCAGAAACAACCGAAACAGCCCAGGAGAGCCGCAGGACGGCCTCAACAGGGCCCCAAGACGGGCCAAGAGGGTCCCCAAAGGCCTCCTGGACGGCCCACGAGGGCTACGAGTCGTTGAAAGATCGCTCCAAGACGCTCCGAATTGCCTCCCGGCGGTCCTACAGGCCCCTAAGACGGCCCAAGAAACCGCCCGGAGACGTCCAAGAGGCTTTCCAGAAGCAAGAAGCGTTTCATTTTCTATGGACAACATACATTTCCCCCCAAAACCTTCCAGATCGACCAAATACAATCCAAAAAGGCTACCCCAAGGACTCCAAGACAACCCAAATTGGCGCCAAGAAGCCCCATGAGCCACCAAACCGACCCAAGACGGCCCCAGGACGGCCCCCCCAAAGTCCCAAAATGGGTTCCGCAAGGCTCCCCCGACGACTCCACGCGAGTTACGACTCGTGAGGAGATCGCTTCCAGACGCCCGCCATTGCCTCCAGCTGACCCCTGCGGCCCCCTAGACGCCCCAACGCGCCACCAGGACGCGTCCCGAGAGGCCGGGCAGAGCCAAACCTCAGCCCCTTCCCGAAGGGAAACGTTTAAGTTTAGCACATTCGCATCTTGAGCTTTCACGAGTCCCACAGCAGTCAAAACAAAAAACTAAATCAACCCAAAAGCCCCCGCATGCCCCAAGAAGGCTCCCAGACGGCACAAACGGGCCCCAACAGGGCCCCCGACGCCACCAGGGAGAGCCCCAGGACGGGCCCGACAGGAGGGTAAGAAGGGAAACCCAACTGGAGAATTCGAGCTCTTCGCCCCGAGAAAATATGAAAGGGCGCCTAAATGCACCCGAGAAGCCCTGACGGGGATCCACGATGCCCCCGAATGACCCTGGGACCCGGAAGCGGCCCTTCGACGACGAAAATCACGAAACAACTGAAAATACTGAGACTCCGCAGCAAAATTCTTCTCTTTTCCCCGCGCAGAAATCGTTTACCATGGCCCCCGGACCCTTCCAGGAATCCAATCGCAATCGTTTTCCCAAATGCATCCAGCCGCGGCGACAGGGGAGGGGCCCGGACCCCCCCCAACCGCAACAAACCTCCCTTGTCCAACGGGCTACTCCGCACAAATTCGTTCCCCGATGCTTTCCCCGGGCCCGCTGACGGAATTTCTCGCCCCAGGTCCGTCCGGTTTGAAAAATTCTGGGACCCAGCGACGGCCCCAAGAGACCGAAACCTAAACAACAAAAATGGTTCGAACAAAAATCTCTGGGAAGGCGGCCAGAACTGCCGCGGGCATCTACTTCGATCGAAAAGAAAAATAAGAGGAGAAGGACAAGGAGGAGGAAGAGGAGGAAGAGGAACAAAAAGAAAGAGGATTTCGTCGTCGCCGCCGATGTCTCACAGATTTCGTGGTGGTTCGACCACTCGAGGCATCTCCTCGAAGTCAGCCTCCAAGAACCGTTTTCGGTGCCTGGGACCACCACCGAGGGTCCGGGATGAGGATCGACCTCCCTGGCTGGCGCCGCTCCTTCGCAAATGAAGGAAAACGGGGTGGATCGAGGCTCGAGGCATGAGACTCCTAGTTCTTCGGCGCTCTCCGCCCCCTCTGGGCCTTCAGGAAGCTCCTCGCCGACACAGCTGGATCCACTCTCGACCTTCTGGCCGGACGCACCCCCAGCTGGGTCTCAACGACCCCCGAGCCTATCCAGGGGGTGGAAAAGGAGGCCTGGGACAGGCCCCGTGAAGTCCCCAAGAAACCCACATAAGACAACGAAAAACTTCAAACAATCCCCTACAAGGCCCCCCCTTGAACCCCACACGCTACGTAGGACAGGCCGAAACCCTAAGATTGCCCAGCGATCGCGCGCGTTCCGCGAACTCCGTCTTTCACTCTTGCTGCCGCCGCAAGGGGTCGGCGGTGCGGCGTAAACCAGTGAATTGTAAGGAGACAGCGCGATTGCGCGATTCTTGAGCGTCGAGGGCGCGGCGTCTGGTTCAAGTGCGAGGAAGTCCCACGCGAGACAGCGATTCCTGCATAACTTGTGAGGATGACCCGCGCGAGGGCGCGATTTTGGAATAAGTTGTGGGGAAATCTCCAGCGGGAGCTGTCGTCGTTGTAGCTGGGGGAGCGACGTCGCAGTCTGAGCACAGGGTGCGAGACCTGAGGAGGGCACTTCAATTGAAAAACACAAAATGCACCGGTGGGGGGATCAACAACAATTATTCCGGGATAAGAATTCAACAACAACAGCAACAGCAGCAGCAGCAGCAGTGCAGCAACAACAACAACAATCGCAGCAGGCAGCAACAACAGCAGCTATCAGTTCAAAACTGTTCGTTATTTTCTGCTCGCGTGCCATGCGACGCGTACATTCCAAACCATCGAGACCCGCCTTCTTCGTTTTCGATCGTACACCCCTTGGGGAATAATTTGTCACCTGACACGTGCATTAGCGCAGCCCCTTACACTGGGGAAGAGAGGACGGATGGAATGGGGGAGGGAGAAGGATGGAGCGCGACATAAAAACATTATAGGCAGGCTAGGGGCAGAAAACAAGTGGGAGAACCAGACGGGCAGATCGGGAGGGCAGACCCTAGCGGGCGGGTCGGGTAGGCGGGCACACGTGGCCAGGTCGAACAGGCGGGTTGCTGAAGCGTGAATCCTGCATGACTCGCGAAGAGGTCTCGAGCGATAGCGCGATTCCGAAATAATCCGTGAGAAAAGCCAAGGCGAGAGCGGGAGTTCTGAATGTCGAGGGCGCGGCGCTTGAATCAATAGCGCGGCAGTCCCACGCGAGAGCGCGATTCCTGCATAAATTGTGCGGAAGTCCCGCCCGAGAGCGCGATGTTTCAATAACATGTGAGGAGGTATCAGGCGGGAGCCGTTGTTGTTGTTGTTGCTGTTGTTCGGAGGGCAACATCGAAGTTTGCGCAGGAAGACCTTCCCTGTTGAAAACCAGGGTGCGAGCCCTGAGGGGGGCACTTCAGTTGAAAGGCGCAATGTGCTATGGTGGGGGGATCAGCAATAAGTATTCTCCCGCAGTGAGAGTTTAACCACAACAACAACGGCAGCAACAGAATCAACAGCATCACCAACAATAGCAACAAACAAGAACACTGACAACAACAACAACCACAACAACAACAATGTTGAGACTGTTCGCACATATCCCATACCCTCGATACCCGCCCTCTTCGCTTTCGATCGCACCCCTCTTGGAGGTATATCTTCTTAAACTGCTGCGTGTAATTCTTGCAACCCCTGGGACAGGGGAAAAGAGGACGGATGGAATGGGGGAGGGAGAAGGATGGAGCACGGGATTAGCAGGAGGGAAGCTGAGAGCAGAAAGCCCCTGGCATAACCGAACGGGCAGATCGGGCGGAGAGACCCAAGCGGGCGGGCCGGGAAGGCGGGTTCAAGCGGCACATTCCCAAATAAAGAACAACGTGCGATACCCGGGAGGGGCACTTCAATTGAAAAATACAATGGCCACCGGAGGGGAGGATCAACAAGTATTATTCATCTGGAGTGGGTGCTCAACAACAAGAATCTTGTCAGACTGTTCGCTCTGATATGCTCGCGTGCCACTCAACACGTATATCCCAAGTCTTCGGTACCCGCCCTTTTCGTCTTCGATCGTACCCCCATTAGGCGTATATGCTTCTTACGGGAAAGAGAAGGGTGCTGAAGCGTGCGTCCTGCATGAATTGCGAGGAAGTCTCGGGCGATAGCGCGGATCCCAATTTAATCGTCAGGAAATCCAGAAAGTGCCACGCGAAAGCGCGATTTGGGAATACATTGTGAGAAAATATCCGGCGGGAGCCGCTGTTGTTGTAAACCTGGGTCCAGCAACACAGTTTGGTGACACCTCGCTTTCCACTGTAAACGAACAGAGTGCGAGCCCTGGGAGAAACGCTTTGATTCCAAAATGCAGAATGGTCACCGGGCAGGGGGCGATCAACAGTAAGCATTCGTTGGGCATGAATAATTAGCAGCAACAATTATCTTAACCTATCTTAACCGAGTGGCCAATGATTATATATATACATATATATATATGCAATCTGCATCCACCGTGACAGCTCCCCTCACGAAGGATGTATTATTGCAAAAATGGGTCCGGTCTTCCCTTACCCATATGTCGCGCCCGAAGATGTCTTGACAACACCTTTTCCGAAACACGTCAACATCTCCAGCCCGGATGGCACATGCCCTTCGCAATCGCCGTGCCAATGCCTTGCTTCTAGGTATCACCACGCCCGAACGGCCCAAAACCTGGGGGAGAGACCCCACAACCTCTGGGAGAGCCCCCGGAGCCCCTTGGACAGTCACTGGAGCCCTCTGGCAAGCCCCATGGGCCTCTCAGAGAAGCTTCAGAAACCCCGTGGGAAACATAAGGGCCCCTGGGAAACGCTTGGAAACTGAACTGACGGGGCATCTTGAAGGAGGCCCCAACGCATGTTTGGACAATGTTTGGCTCGGTGGAGCTTCTGAGCCTCGGGGGAGAAAGAACAGGAGGGAGCAGGAGAAGGAGGAGGAGGAGGAGGAGGAGGAAGGGGAGGAGGAAAGAGGAGGGGACACTAGGAGGGAGGATGACGAGGAGGAAGAGAAGGAGGAGGAGCAGCAGCAGCAGCAGTAGCAGGAGGACTTCGGGTACCCAGGGGGACGCGAGTCTTCACTAGCGCCAAACGAGGGCGCGGGCGGCTGCACTCGCCGAGGCAATTCTCTCGAATGTCGGCGCCATATGTAGCTTCATTGTGTTAAAAATGTGGAAAGCCAACGCGATGCGCTGGCACGCGCGATGCACTGACGTTGCGCTGTCGCGGTCAGCGGCGCAGGCTGCCTTGGGGCCAAGGCCCCAGGCCGAAATTGTCGCGCGGAGGAGAAGCGTGTCGGGGGACCAAAGAAGACCGAAGAGGCGAGGGCCGGAGAAGTAGTGGGGAAACGCGTCTGGGTCCTGCGGGAAGCCGATGACGCACGTCCTCGGCGCCAGCACGTGCATTCTGGCGGTAGTGGTCCACGCTCCACTGAGGTTCTTGGAGACGGCCCAGCGCCAACTCGGGCGGAGCCCCTGGAAAGTCCTGCAAAACGATTCCCGCCGTGCGAAGAGCTCCTCGGGAGGCGGCAGCTGCAGGCCGCAGGACTCAAGGCGCTTGGCAAACGTGACGGCGAACGGCGAAGAGAAACATGCCTTGCGCAGCGAGGTAGCGATAGCGCGCTGGACGCAGGCGCGGCGCTGCGGGTCTGCGGCTGCCGTTGCGTGACTTCGGCGCGGCCCGCGTCGCGAGCATCGCGGATCACATGGGCCGAGAAGTTGCTGCTGCGCTGGCCAGAGCAGAAGCAGGAATAGTACTGCGCAGCTTAAAAAACTGGGCCCAGAACGGCGGCAACCAGTAACCGCTGTTCCAGCGATGGAAGTTTGGACAATGTTTTCACGCCAGGCAGCATCGCGCAGGCGGGCGAAGAAATCCTCCCAGTCGCCGCGTAGTGTGGCAGAGGCAGAGCGCATAGCAGCGGCGACGGTGACGACGTGCATCGAGGCCGGGACAGGGGCACGTGCCGAGTCGGCCATCGCGATCGCCTCGACATGGCGAACATAATTGGGAGGCATGGGCAGCACGTTGCGAAACATGTAACGCTCGCGGCGGACAATGGACTGCCCGATCGGAAGAACTACGCAACGCACCTGAGCGTGGGAAAGACCGAGGTGCTGTACAAACGAATGGTGGCTTCGCTGCCAGCCTAGACGAGCTGCAGAAGGTTACCCGCTGCCGCCATTTTTGCCCCAGGGCGTGACATTTGTCCGAAGAGACGCCGGTGGGGCCCAGGAAAATCCCCGGGTACTTGGCGCGCCCCGCGATCCAAAACTTGCACCAGGAAAGGGCAAACTCGGAAAGCAGGGAACGGGTCTGGGCAACGGTGGCAGGGTCGGCGGCGTCCCAGAGCGGGACGACCACGCACTTGCAGGGTTCGTGAAAGAGCAAGGCGAACTCCTCCACGGCGGCGAAGGGCTCAGCAACACGGATCACTAGCTCGAGCTTGTTGCACAGGAGCCCCCAGGTCGTCGGCGCAAGCGCCCGCGTAGCCGAGGGGCGGGTCGGGCGCGCCGTCGGCGTTCTCGACGAAGGAGGCGACTTGGCGCACCAGAGGGTCCGCAGCAATCGCCCGCGCTGATCAGCCGGCAAGGCAATCCTCGGCAACGCCCCATTCCATGGCGAACATGGCGCGGCGAACGCCGTCGACCTTGACGAACGAGGACGGGGCGAAGCACATTGCGCGGAAAAGGTTGAGCAGGCCATCAGGGGCGCCGAAGTGTTTGAGCGACGCGAACAGCCAGGCCCCGCCGAGCGACGGGAACGCTCCGAGGCGTCGGAGCGTCCAAGACGGCCTCTGCCAGGAAGCCAAAATCATTGGTTGCACTGGGGTTTTGGCTTCCTTTTGGCTTCCTGAGGCGGGGGCCCTAAGTGTCCCCCCCCCCCCCCCCCTGTGATCGATCTCACCCAAGATGGCCCAAATATGGCCCCCGAGGCTCCCAGTGGCGCCCCAAGAGGGCCCCAAGAGGTAGCCAGGAAGCCCGAAGAGGCCCACTGGACGCCCCCAAGAAGCTCCACTGAGACCCCCAAGAGGCCCCAAAAGACCACCCAGAGGCCCCAAAAAGCTCTCCGAGGCGCTCAAGACGCTCGAAGAGGCCTCCACTGTGGGGCCCTTCCCCTGCGTGCTGCCCCTTTCCCTGATCGAGGCAATTCCTCTGGGCATCGTTTCTGGGTGGGCTGGTGGGGTTGCTTTTTTTGGCGCGCGGGCTCGCGAAGCAGGTCGAAAGCAGCCCGAACACTCGTCGGGCCGCGACTAGGCAGCAAGAAAAGAGAGGCAAGCGAAGCGAGCGCGCAGGCAGCCGCTGAAGAAGAGCCAGAAACGACACTCCCAACCCGGCGGCGTGGAGATCCCGGTGGCGACGAGCAAGTAAGCGCAGCCAAAATGGCGCGGCGGCGTGACCACGCGGCCCCCGCCAGCGGCGCGCGCGGGCCCGCGCTGCGCAGCCCCCCGGGCGCGAGCGAGATCGCGGCAATGTGCGGGCACAGCGGCGCCCCGCGCACGCCGACCAAGAGGGCGTCGGTTGCCCTGGGTAGCCCAAGCCCGAGCTCGAGCGCAGCCCTGAGTACGACGATGAGGAGGTTGACGCGGAAACAGTCGCTCGTGGACTTGCCGACGCCCCCCGCGGCCGAGAAGCCCTCGCCGAAGCGCGCTAGCGTCCGCGAGGTGGACTACGACCGAATGAAGCTCAAGGAGACCGACGACAGCGGGGAACTCAGGAAGTTCGACTTGGCCCCTGGCGAGAGGGGTGCGCGCGTGGCCATCCTCGCCGACGGCGCGACGCGGGCGTCGGAGATCACTGCCGATGGCACGTTGCGATCATTTCTACATTGAATAGTGTTAGGCAGGGTGCCAACGAGCTGAACAACGTGGCTTGGCGGGATCCTGCCGCCCCAGCGTGTCGCCATGACTACATCACCGGCGGAGCGCCAAAGTAAGATATTATCGTGAAGTAGATTCTTGAGGCTCACCATAACCAATACTTCGGAATCCATGCGCAGGCCTGACTGGATCCTGATATCTCTAGGCAAGTATGGGCATCCATGATTAAATTGTCTGCCCTTTCCGTTGCCAATATCACTGGCGCGTCATGACAGCCCGACATGGAGTGCGTTCGGGATATTGACCCATCTTGCGCCATGTATAAAATAGCAGGGTGATCCTGGTGATTTTAGGTCAGTTACCCTTTTGCACAGGGTCTCGGGGCATCTTATGCCAGAACTGATATGCCCATCGCTTGGGCGCAAAAATACGTCGGATGAGACTCTCCAGTGAATTTGAACTTCTTTACCTGGAGCCTGTTCTTCTGCATGCCTGAATGGTCGCGCGTTCCGCGGAGGTCCAGCACCGCCGGCGCCTGATAGGCCGAATGGCGGTTACGAAGGCACCTCTCGACATATTCCAGGTGGCGTAGATGCCAGCTCCCATGGCCTTCGGGCGGCCAGTTGTTGAGTAAACCTTTAAGCTCTACCCAGCCGTCGTACTCGTCATAGGTGGTGACAGTTGCGATAAACCCATCGGAAAGCTGGTCGCGATGGAATGGCTTGTGCCGCGTGGCGGTGGTGAGCCATTCCGAGCACTCGCGCTTGTCCTGGTCGTTCAGTGCCGCTGCAGTGATATTCGCATATTCGCCCCCCCCCTCAGATACTTCTTCCCCGATGGCTGAGGGCAGGTTCCTCCCGTGAAATGTCGCGGACAATCTGGCGCGGGCGAGCATCGTTGTCAGCATGTATACCAGTACGCCTGGTGTCACACTGCACCTCTACATAACGGTCAGAACCGTCGTCAGCAAGGGGCCTGTACGCTGGCTTGATCTTCATCTGGTTGGCAGTGCCCAGGGTCACCCAATATCGCCTGCATTCCACGGGCAATTCGAAAGCAGCGGCGGGTTGCCCCGCAGGGGCAGCGACTGGTTCGCCACGCGTCCTCGCTGGCTCGGGCGCCGCAGGCGCTGCCGATGAGCTGGCGCCCCCAGATGCCTCATCCTTCTCACGGATGTCGAAGTGCTGGCATTGGGCGATATTGGGAGCCGCTCCTGGTGCCTTTGATGTAGTTTCCAACGCCTTGAACTTCGCGCCGTCCCTTGATGATGAGGCCCCTTTGGATGATCCATCCAGCGACGGCGCCTGGCCTGTCCTGCGAGTCCCGCCTGGCGTCGGGCCGCGCAGGCGTGCAGGCTCTTTCGGCGTAGGCGCGCTGTCGCTTTGGCGCGCCCCTGCAGCAGCGGCCGCTGCTAGTCCTCTGGAGCGATCTCTCGGCGGGCCACCCCGCTGAGCGCGTGAGACTTATTGCTACCAAGACTGGCATCATCTTGACTGGTCCTCTTCATTTGCTGAGGCGGTGGCGCTAGCTGGCCAGGTTCAGGCGACCTGTGCGACCTTGAAGAGTGAGAAGATGGGGATAGTGCTACCTCCCTCCCTGGTTCCATCTTGGGGGAAAATTATCCTGGCTGTTCCGCTGCGGGCGCGCCCGCTGGAGGTTGCGCCGCAAGCTCCCCGGCGCCGAGGACAGTCGGCGGAACCGGCCTTTTGAATGCCATGTTCGTGATCTTGGCCTCACGCCTGCATCCCAGATAATATCTGCCAGCGTTATCCCTTCTTCTAACAGGGGTAGTTATCCAACCTATCCCTCTGCAATGGTCAGCGATTTTCCTGCCTGGAGTGGGGTCCATATCTTCTGTTATCATTGCATATTCGTCTATTTGTGCGTCAGTATCGTGGGTATCTTCCGCCCCGGAGCTGTAGGCCGAGTCTGAATGGCACGAGTCCGGCTCTGGGTCGGGCCCGGAAGGGGCGGCCTCAGCGGGGTCAAATGCTTCGGCAAGGACCTCGCGACCAGCTCCTCCATCATTTTCTGGATGGGCAGCAGAAGCGGGCTGCCCCGCATGATATTCTCGATTGTATATTCGGAGGAGGTGATTCGGAGCGAGGTGCTGCCAGATTCGATCGATCCGATTGATATCTCTCAACAATCGGCTGGTAGTCAGCTTCAGTCAAATATTCAGCAGGAGAATGATTGGTCGGGCCCACGCTGCGACCCAGACCATCACCACGAGACCAGACCCATGGGGTTCTTCCGAAGTTAGGGCTCCTTGATGGACGCCTCCTCGCCTCGTCGGGCACGTATGTCTGCGGTCGGCAAAATCGAGGCCCTGGCATTCCCCGTGGTCATTGATGGCGGCCCTCTTAAGGTCGCGTTTTTGAGGGTTCTCCGGTGTCTCGGCGCCCTTGTCTCTGTTGGTGCGGACGACGTTGCCTTCGTCATTCCGCTCGACACTTTGAAGTGAATACCAGAGACGAATGTCACGCTCGGCCCAGCCTCGGTCGAGCCAATATCGCACCGCATTGGGGGGTATCTACTGCGTGCTAGCCCATGATCATCATGGTCATCATAACTGACAAGGCGTTGCGCGCCCCCTGTTTTGGGCGCGGCTGGACGGCCCCCCTCTGAGGCGGGCCCCCCCGCAAGCGCTCCCATCGGTGGGGGCCCTCGTGTCAGGAGGGCGAGGGCGCTGGGCGCCGCTGGAGCGCGCGCGCGCGAGTGCCCGCGCGAGCGGCTGCGGACGCGACCGCGACGCTGCGTGCGTTGGTCCTCAGCTCCCCACTCGTCTTCGCCATCATCTCAGCGGTTCGCGCGTCTCCAGACTTGGCGACGAGCTGATCGCCCATGGCGTCTCGGGGGCCGCCCGTGAGCCACGAACGTGAAACCGCGATCTTAATTATGTCAAAATTCGCACTGGATGCGCTCTGAAATGTCGCCGGCATCTCGCGGGCTTCCCCGCGAAGGATCACCATCGCATGGTTCTACGTTTGTCGGGCCACCAAGGACCTGGGGATACAGCATCACTTGTATTCCTTCTTCTGCCGCTGGAAATGTAGCTTCAGAATCCGCAGGCCCCCCCCGCCATGTCGTGATCTACGTCGGCGGGCACATGTAAATCCTCGACAAATTCGATCTGCGAGGTTTATCTCGTCGTGACCTACACGCATCTCCTCGAATAATTCATCGGCGCATCTCTCGAGGGACATGCCGGCGCATAGATATATGGCAGCCGCGAAGTTAACAACCGCGGTCGGACTGCAAGCAGGGTCGGCCAACGGCGTCTACCAGTCGACATACTGCACGCCCAAATCAGTTCGAACCGAAGACATTGACGGACCCCTGCCCCCCCCCCATCGCCTCGGGGGCACTCGCGGCGGACATGTTGTGCACAATGGCAGATGTCACGTTCCATGGCTTTCCCGTCTGCATCCTCCAGGTTGCCCCGGCGTCCCTTACCTTTACCCGAGGCGTGCCTACATTCCCTTCCTGCGCCCAAGAGGAATTCCCCATGCTGTGGCCCAGTAAAAGATGCCAGGGGTGCCAACATACCTCTGCCATGCAACCGCCGTCGCTTGCTCTTGCCCTTGCCTCGACCCTTGCCTTTTCCCCTAAGTGCCCGTCGGATAGTGCGTCGTGCCTTGCGAATTGGCATCTTCATAAACCGTCTCCATCTGCGTCGAAGTTTCTGACGTCCTAGAAACAGCCATTGAGCCTGTTGTTCTTCCGTAAGATACGTGGGCATGTCGGAGTAGTCTAGGGTAGTCGCTTCGTCGTCTGATGACGCGTCGGCGTCGGTTCCGGAGTCGAAGTCAGACTCGGCGGCGTGGCCCGCTGAGCCTACAAGGGCAGTGGCTTGTGCAGGGGCCGCCGTTGCCGACGGCCCCTGACATCTGGCCCGGAAGTCCTGCGACCCCGTAGCCGGACCAACACTTTGGGCTAATGGCGCGGCGGTCTCCGTTGGTTGCATATCGCCATTCCAAGTGTTTGCAACAGGTTGCCCTGCATTAGCATCAGCATGAAAGGTTTCGGCGCGGTGACCGTGGCTAAAGATACCACCAATATTGCCATGGTTTCGCTCGGCAATGTGAATATATGGCCTCATGCGTTCAAGTGGAGAATCAAATTGACATTGATCCCTCCGCATTTGGTGGTTGAGTGGCTGTAGAAGATGTTGTGCACGTGCCGTCCCCACCCCTAAAGCTCTGACCTGAAAAACTGTTAGGATTTGGAAGTCGGGGATGTTAAAGCCTGCCGTTTCAGCCTCGTAGAGGGCTATCTCGAAGCGCGCCAATGTCTGGTCGATCCGTTCTCCCGCATGGGCTCGAAAGTCGATGAGAGCCGTTCCCGAGTTGAGTTGGCGTCCCTCCTCTAAGTTCTCAAACTTTGTTTTAAAATCTAACAGGATGTAGGTGACGCCATCGGTCTGACGGCCACCAATGTTAACGCCAAGGTTGATGATTGCGGGGGGAACTCTCATGGCTATGGTCCGTGCGAGACCTCCCAGACCACGCTGCAATGCTGCAGCGTGTTGGGAGGGCGTCATATTTCCTGTGATCACGTTGATCCAAACATGTACCTCTCGAACGAATTCGCGGAAAGGTACTTGACCGGCCGGGCCCCAGTGGGGGTCGGTTGTTCTCGCGTCGTCTCCGCCGCGCATGTGTCCCACAGCACGCCCGATAGCGACCCATATAAGACCAAAGATAATAATGCCAATCCAATGGCCCCGTAGGTCGTGGTCGGACGTTGGTGGCTGGGGTTGGTGGTGTTTTGTTGTAAGCCTGCGTGGGGGTGGAGGCGGCGCAATATCGCATCGCACGTTGCCATGCATGGTATCTTCAAAGACGTTTCTAAGTTGAGTAGGTGGGTGGACTTCAGTAGTGTAGTAGCGCAGGGATGTAGGACTCAAGTAAGAGGCCTCCGCGAGAGCAGAGGTAGTGCCGCAAGTGTCCTTGCGGTTGTGCGTAGTTATGTACATTCCTCTGCGCAGACCCACTGCACCCTGATGTTCCACCATGTCAGTAGTCCACCAGATAGTGCCGTGGATGGTGAGGAGTAGAGCGAGAGCTGACCACCATAGGCCAGCTCCGCTACCAATTTTGAAAGGGGCCCGGAGGCCCGACCAGGAGCTTCGCTTTAAGCCCTAAGGCGAAGCCCAGCTCCAGCTCTGCTGCACCGTAGCAGCTATAGTTCCAGTCGGAGGAGATCGTCGCGGGAGCGACGGGCCATCTCAAGCGAAATGTTTTCGGTCTCGATGGCAAGTAGTATGCCTCGCAATGAAGCGCAGTCACATGTTGGCGGCCAGCCGCTTGAGCCCAAGCGGCCACGGACAAACGTTCGTTATCTCTCGCCATTGTCCCAGCTCGCTTTAGATATCCCTTCGATCCCTTCCACGCGCCGGGGGGGGGTCAAAAGGGTCCCGGGGGGGTCGCCACCCAGATACGTTGTCCCCCCATGGGGGACCTGGGGCCTCAGAAAGTACCAGGACAGACCAAGAGTGTTCCAAGAGGCCGCCGAGACGGTCCAAGAGGGTCCCCGATCGCCAAACGATCGGTCCAAAACGCTTTCACGCCCTCCAGACTGCCCAGGAGGCCTCCAGGACGCCTCAAGACGCTTTCAAGAGCACTTCCGAGAGGGCCCCAAGATGCCAAATTCATTAATTGTTCATTGATTTTTGAAAGATTTGGGAGTTTTCGCCTTTTCCACTTCCCGCCGCTCCAAAACGGCTCCAGAGGCACCCAAGATCTCCCCGAGACGGTCCAAGAGGCCTCCAAGAAGGTCCCAAACAGCCCAGGAAGACCCCTAAGGCAGCCCAGAACGCCTCCAAGACGGCCCCAGATACCCCCAAGACGGTTCCAAGAGCGTGCCCAGACGGGGGACCCGAACGGACATTTCGAGCCTTTCGCCCCAAGAGGCTCCCAGGAGGCCCCAAGAGGTTCCCCAGAGGCCCCAGGAGGCCCACAAGAGGTCCCCAGGAAGCCCGAGGAGGCCACCAAGAGGCTCCCAAGAGGCCCCCAAGAGGCTCCCAAGCGGCCCAAAAAATCATCCCCAGAGGCCCCCGAGAGACTTCCGAAGAGACCCCAAGAACCATCCCTGAGGACTCTGGCCCACGTCAGCGTCGTCGTCGTTGCTGCCGCCGCCGCCGTTGTCGTCATCGTCGTTGTCGTCGTCGTCGTCGTCGTCGTCGTCGTCGTCGTCGTCGTCGTCGTCGTCGTCATCGTCATCGTCGTCTCCCTTCAGGGTCGGCGGCACCCACCGTAAGGCCTTCGCAATAAATTGTGAGGAAGTATCAAGCGGGAGCTGCTGTTTTTGAAGACCGATGGCCAACATCGCAAATTTGAGGACCAAGACTTACCCTACAAAAACCGGGTGCGAACCCTGGGAGGAGCCCCGGAATGATGTTTCAACAATAAGCATGATTTAGATTATCCAGAAAATTGACTTCTTAAGTCACTTGAAATATGTTCGCTCTTCTCTGCCTGGGTGTCATTCAACACGTGTACCCCAAACCCTGGATACACGCCCTCTTCGTCTTCGATCGTACCTCCCTTGGGGGTATATCTTCCCTACCTGCCGCGTGTAGTTGGCGCAGCTGCTCAAACAGGGGAAGGAGAGGAGGAGGGAAAAGACAAGGGGGAGGGAGAAGGATGAAGCACGAGTAAGATGTGCAGGAAGAAGGTCAGGGGCAGGAGTACAAGCGGCAGAACCAGACAGGCGGGTCGGGCGGGCGGACCCTAACGGGCGGGTAGGGCGGGCGGAAGCGGACGGCCAGGCCGAGCAGGCGGGATGCTGAAGCGTGAATCCGGCAAGGCAAGAATCGCGAGGAGGTCTCGAGCGATAGCGCGATTCCCAAGTAAATCGAAAGAAAAGCAAATGCGAAGGCGCGATTCCTCAGCGTCGAAGGCGCGGCGTCCAAGTAAATTGCGAAGGAGTTCCACGCGAGAGCGCGTTTCCTGCAGGAATTGTCGGGTAGTCCCGCGCAAGAGCGCGAATTGAAATAAGTTGTGTGGAGAAGCATCAGGCGGGAGCAATTGTTGCTGCAATTCGGAAGCCAACAACCCAATCAGAGCCCGACGACTCTCCTTTGAAGAAAAGGTGCGAGCCCTGGGAGGAGCACTTCGATTGAAAAAGCAAATGGGCACCGGAGAGGGGGTATCCACAATAAATCTTCTTCAGAAGCGAAAATTCAGCAACAACGAATTTCAACTGTTCGGTCTGATCTGCTCGCGTCCCAATCAACATGTATACCCCAAACACTTGATACCCGGCTTCTTCGCCTTCGATCGTTCCCCCATTGGGGGCATCTCTTCCTTACCTGCCACACGTAATTGGAGCAGCCCCTAAGCAGGCAAAGGAGGGAGACGGGGAAAAACATATAGCGAGGAGGAGAGGGGTGCGGGGAGGGGAAAGGAGGAGGGAAGGAAAGGGTAGGGAAGAGGATGGAACACGAGAGAAGTTAGCAGGAAGGGGCTCCGGAGCAGCGGCTGAAGCGGGCGAGTCGGGCGGGCGGACCCTGACGGGCGAATCGGGCGGGCGGACCTCTCGGCTGGGTCGAGCGAGCAGGTCGCTGAAACGTCAGTCCTGCATGAATCGCGACGAAGTTTTGAGCGATAGCGCGATTCCCAAGTAAACCGTGAAGTCCATGGCGAGCGCATATTTCCTGAGTGCCGCGGGCGCTGTGTCTGAATCAATTGCGGGACGTCCCACGCGAGGGCGCGATTCCTAGGCAAATTGTAAGGAAGTCCAGGGCGGAAGCGCGATTCGTCAATACATTGTGAAGAAATATCAGGCGGGAGCCGTTGAGCTTTCATTTCTGAAGAATCATCATCGCTGATCCCCCCTCACCGGTGCATGTTGTTTTTCTCAAAATCAAAGTGTGGCCCTCGACGCTCGCACCCTGCTTTTTGATAAGGAAAATCTGGGTGCTCAAACTGTGCCCCTGGCCCCCCGGACTACAACAACAACAACAGCAACAACAACAACGGCTCCCGTTTGAGATTTCCTCCAAATTTACTCAGGACCCCCGCTCCTGCCTGAGACTTCATCACAATTTACTCAGGATCGGTGCTCCCGCCTGTGACCTCCTTTCAATTTAGTCAGGACCCCCGCTCCCATCTGAGACTTCCTCACAATTTACTCAGGAACGGCGTTCCCGCTTGAGACTTCTTCGCAATTGAATCGAGACTTCCTCACAATTGAATCAAGACCCCCGCTCCCGCCAGAGAACCCCTCACATTTGATTTAGGACTTGCGCTCCCGCCTGTGACTTCCATACAACTTACTCAAACATCGCGCTTTCGACGCTCAGGAAACACGCTGCGCCAAGGACGCCGTCACAATTTACTTAGGAATCGCGCTCTCGCCATACTCAGGCATCCCGCTTGAACGTCCCGCCCGCCCGACCCGCCCGTCAGGGGATCGCCCGCCCGTCGTAAGCTCCCGCCCGAAACTTCCTTTAGGACTTCCTCGAACGTTCACGCTCTTACCTTCCTACTCCTCCTCCCTCTCCCTCCTCCCTCCTCTCCTCCCTTCTCTCTCCCTCCTCTTTTCCCTCATCCTTATGCCTCTCTGCCCTGTTCCCTCTCCCTCCTCTCCCTCCTCCCTTCTCCCTCCCCTCTCCTGCCTCCTCCCTCCCTCTTTCTTTCTCTCTCTATCTCTCTCTCCCCTCTCTCTCTCTCTCCCTCTCTTATCTACCTATCTTATCTGTCTTTTGTTGGTTATTTCTCTATCTCTCTGCCTCTAATCAACCGCCCCCCTGTTCGCTCCTTCTCTCATGGCGTTTTCCCTCTTCCTTCGTCCCTCCCCCTCATTTCCTCCCACTATCCCTCATTATCCCCATCCCCTTTTTGCAGGGCCCACACCAATTCCAATGGCGGGCACATGTTCGCCCACGGAGGACTGTCCGTCCGTTCAGGTTTGCCCGCCTGTCTAAACCCGCCGCCCCCCGTAAAGATAACAAGTCCTTTCCAAAAGGGGCGTGATCGAAGACAAAAAGGGCGGGTATCGAGGGCGAGGGGAACTCGTTTTGAATGACACACGGGCAAGTAAGAACGAACAGTGCTAGAATGATTGTTGAACTCTCATTTTTGAAGAGTCAGTATTGTAGATCCCCCCTCACCGTTGCATGCTGCTTTTTCTCAATCAAGGTGTGCCCCTCGGCGCTCGCACCCTGTCTTTTTTTCAAAGAAAATATTGATGCTCAAACTGCGCCCCTGGCCCCCCGGGTTACAACAACAACGGCTCCCGCCTGTGACTTCCTCACAATTTGGCCAGGACCCCCGCTCCCGCCCGAGACTTCCTCGCATGCCCTTCGCGGCCCCGTCGCAGCCCTTCGTGGCCCCGTTGCAACCCTTCGTGGCCTCGTTGCAGCCCTTCGTGGCCCCCTCGCTGCCCTTCGTGGCCCCGTTGCAGCCCTTCGTGGCCCCCATCGCTGCCCTTCGTGGCCCCGTTGCTGCCCTCAGTGGTCCCGTCCGTGCCCCCCCGTGACCCGCTCGTTCGCGCCCGTTGTGGCCCCATGTGCGTGCCCTTCGTGGCCCCGCTGTCGCCGTTCGTGGCCCCCTCACTGTCCTACGTGGCCCAGTTGCTACCCTCACTGGCCCCATCGTTGCTTTCTGTGGCCCCGCATTATCTGCCCTTTGTGGCCCCCGCTCGTTCGCGCTCTTCGTGCCCCCATACGCATTCCCTTCGTGTCCCCGCTGTCGCCCTTCGTGGCTTGCTTCGTGTCCTTCGTGGCCCTGCTGTGGTTCCCTCTCGCTCTCGCTTTCGCTCGTCGTCGTCGTCGTCGTCGTCGTCGTCGTCGTCGCCGTCGTCGTCGTCGTCGTCGTCGTCGCCGTCGTCGTCGCCGTCGTCGTCGTGGTCGGTCCCCTGTCCGTCCCTCTTGGGGTCGTGTCGACGATCCGCGACCGCCCCGCCGATCAGCGCTGCCGCTGGCCAGGCCGACGGTCCGCGGCCGCCCCGCCGGTTGCCGGGGCCCTGCCAGCGGGGAACAAAAGTATGCCCCCAAAAGGACTTCGATCGAAGACGAAAAGGGCGGGTATCGAGGGTTTGGGAAATACGCGTTATTGGACACTCGAACAGATAAGGGCGAACAGTCTTAAAATGATTGTTGTTGTTGCTGAACCTACACTATTGCAAAATAGTAAATGTTGATCCCCACTCGGTGACCATTGGGTTTTTCAATTGAAGTGCGTCGCCTGGGGCTCGCACCCTGTTTTTTCCCACATCCAAAGTGGGGTTCTTGTTTTCTGTGCACACGCCGCGCAGGATCTCACACACCCCCTTTCCTTTTTCTCTCTCTCTCTCTCTCTCTCTCTCTCACTCACCATCATCATCACCATCAACCACCATCATCGTCATCACACGCACACACTCATCATCATTACCATCATCATCAGCATCAACCACCATCACCGTCATCACTAGTCATCATCATCCTCCTCATCATCATCGTCACCATCATCACCACTCGATCACCCACTCACTCACCCAATTGCTCACTCATCCTCAGTAGGCTTCGGAGGCAGTGGTCCTCCGAGGGTAGGACCGCCGCCACTCTCAACATCATCGTCACCATCTCCATCATAATCTCTCGATCACCTACTCAATGGCCATAGTCATCATCATCCTCATCATCATCATCATCATCATCCTCATCCTCATCATCGTCACTCATTCATCACACACTCATCATCATCATCATTCGCTCACTCATCATGTCGTCATCAGGCGGGAGCCTCTGAGTGAATTGCGAGGAAATCTCAAGCGGGAGCCCCCTCCCTATGGGGCCCGCAGATCATGTTACTAATCCGAGCGGGTCATCGGAACCCTGTAACTGTCGTCACTTTTGGGCCTCTGAGGCTTCAATATGCAGGAAGTATCAAGCGGGAGCCTCGTCTGTGAGTGAATTGCGAAGAAGTCTCAGGCGGGAGCCCCCTCCCTATGGGGCCCGCAGATCATGTTACTAATCCGAACGGGTCATCGGAACCTTGTAACTGTCGTCACTTTTGGGCTCTTGAGGCCTGAATATGGAGGAAGTATCAGGCGGGAGCCTCGTCTCTGAGTGAATTGCGAGGACGTCTCAAGCCGGAGCGCCCTCCTTATGGGGCCCGCCGATCATGTAACTAAACCGAGCGGGTCATCGGAACCTTGTAACTGTCGTCACTTTTGGGCTCTTGAGGCTTCAATATGAAGGAAGTCTCCAGCGGGAGCCTCGTCTGTGAGTGAATTGCGAAGAAGTCTCAAGCGGGAGCCCCCTCCCTATGGGGCCCGCAGATCATGGTACTAATCCGAGCGGGTCACTGGAACCTTGTAACTGTCGTCACTTTTGGACCTCTTGAGGCCTGAACATGCAGGAAAAATCAGGCGGGAGCTTCGTCTGTGAGTGAATTGCGAAGAAGTCTCAAGCGGGAACCCCCTCCCGATGGGGCCAGCAGATCATGTTAATAATCCGAGCGGGTCATCGGAACCTGGTAACTGTCGTCACTCTTGGGCTTTTGAAGCCTGAATATGGAGGAAGTATCAAGCGGGAGCCTCGTCTCTGAGTGAATTGCGAGGACGTCTCAAGCCGGAGCGCCCTCCTTATGGGGCCCGCCGATCATGTAACTAATCCGAGCGGGTCATCGGAACCCTGTAACTGTGGTCACTTTTGGGAAGTCTCGAGCGGGAGCCTCGTCTGTGAGTGAATGGCGAGGAAGTCTCAAGCGGGAGCCCCCTCCTATGGGGCACGCGCTTCATGTTCGAACCCGAGCGGGTCATCCGAGCGAGCTTTTTGGGTTCCTCAGCTCCTGCGGCCTGAACACGGGGGAAGTATCAAGGGGCTGTGGGCGGTGCGGGTAGCCCCGTCAGAGGACCGTCTCCTGTCGTCACTTGGAGGTCTGAGGACGGATTTTAGAACTCGCTCCTGCAGCCTGAATACCGGGGAGTTACCAAGCGGAAGTCTCGTCTGTCTGAACTGGTCGCGGGCAAAATTGTTGATGCCCACAGGCAGCATCGGGCTCCTGACGGACGTGAGCGAGCGCCTGGACGACGGAACAGGGTCGTACAAGTACGCGGAGCCGCCGACGGTGGAGATCCAGCACGCCATGAGGGTCTTCTCTCAGATCCCCTGCGTCTTCGAACTGACGGGCACAAAGCGCTTCGAGCCGGGGGGCCCTCTGATCGCGTTCTTGGGCTGCACGCGCGAGGGCAAGCGCTTCCCACCAGAGGTCTGGTCTGCCTGGGAGAAGACGTTGGCCTCGGACAGCCACGGCGTCCTGGACCCACGGCACCGGCGCGAGAATTTCCGGCTCGGCTACGGCATGGGCATGTACTGGGAGACGCTGGCGAAGTGGATCAACACGCGCGCTCGTCGCGACGCGCGGCGCCTCGGCGTCCCCCTCGTTTTCCTGCAGGCCGTAGACGAGTGCGGCACGATTCAAGGCGACCCAGACGCAGGCCGGCGCCTCCTGAACGTCCCGAACATGCACAAGACGGGAGACATCCACGGCGTCTCACCGGCACACGTCGGCATGGAGGTCCGGTTCACGGCCGTGCAGGAGGAGCTGACGAAGTTGGGGCTCGTGCAGGAGCAACGGGCCACAATCGTGTCCTTCGAGTTTCACGCAGACGACGAGCGGGACTACGAGGAGTGCGCGCCGGGCCAGCTCTTCCGCCCCCGCTTCCCACCGCAGGGAATCTGGCTGCAGGTGCACGGCTTCCAGGAGTCCCCGATCTACAAGGAGGTCGCCGAGGTGCCGCTGGAGGGCGCCGATGGCGCTGCCGACGACGGCGAGGCTGAAGCGCGGGCGAGGAGCTTGCTCATGTTCAGGCCCAGCGAGCAGGAGCTCACGCGGCAAAGCTCGGGGGCGCACACTGTGCGCCGCTCGGGGTTCACCCTGGCGCGTGCGCCCTACCTGACCTCCACGCTGTCGCAGGGCCAGACGCTGCGCAAGGGCGTCACCATCGACTGCGCCAGGGATGAGGACGCTGGCCGCACGGGCATGTCGGACGAGATGTGGTGGCTGCACCTCTACGTCATGTTCTCCCGCGCCACGTGCATGCGGAACATGCTGATCCTGCGGCAGCCCGCGCGAGAATTCCTGGAGCGCGGGCCGCCGGCGCCACTGCGGAAGGCGCTCCAGGAGTTCGACAAGAGAGCGGTGGATTCCAGGGCTGAGGCGGAGCAGCTCGCGGCAGAGCTGGGCTTCGTGCTGCCGCCCGCCTGAGCGCCGCGGCGCGCACCTAGAGGCCCGCGAGGTTGTCCCAACGGCTGGCTCCCGCGCCCCTGCGGCCTGCGAGGTTGCCCCAACGGCCTGGCCCGAAGGGTTGTCCCGACGGTTTCGCGATCTAGCCGTCGGCAAACGCGCGCGCGCTGGCCGACGCGGCGACGGCGCCGAGGAAAATCGAGTTGCTTGCCACCACCAGGGGGAACGGGAGGTGCACATGGAAAAGAAGCAGGAGGATGAGGAGGGAAGGGGCATGGGGGAGGCGACGACGAGGAGGTGGCGCGAGAGGAGAAGGAGGAGGAGGAGGAGGAGGAGGAGGAGGAGGAGGAGAAGTAGGAAGAGGAATATAATGAGGAAGAGAGGGCAGTGCAGAAGGCGAGAGGAGAGGGTGTCCGCCAGGGGAGGGAGGAAAGGGCAAAGGGTAAGCTAAACAAATTTTCATGCGGGGTCCTACCGTCGGAAAACCATTGAGAAAACCATTGGGCTCGAACTGCGCCCTTGGCTCCCGGATTACAACAACAACAACAATCATTGTATGACTGTTCGCCCTTATCTGCTCGAGTGTCCAGTAACGCGTATTTCCCAAACCCTCGATGCCCGCCCTTTTCGTCTTCGATCGAGATCCTTTGGGGGGGATACTCTTGTTCCCTGCAGGCCGGGCCCCGGCAAGCGGCGGGGCGGCCGCGGACCGTCGGCCTGGCCAGCGGCAGCGCTGATCGGCGGGGCGGCCGCGGACCGTCGACCCGACCCTAAGAGGGGCGGACAGGGGGCCGACTACGATGACGACGGCGACGGCGACGGCGACGACGACGACGGCGACGACGACGACGGCGACGACGAGCGAAAGCGAGAGAGAACGACAGCAGGGCCACGAAGGACACGAAGCAGGCCACGAAGGGCGACAGCGGGGACACGAAGGGAATGCGTATGGGGCCACGAAGAGCGCGAACGAGCGGGGGCCACAAAGGGCAGATAATGCGTGGCCACAGAAGGCAACGATGGGGCCAGTGAGGGTAGCCACTGGGCCACGTAGGACAGTGAGGGGCCGCGAACGGCGACGGCGGGGCCACGAAGGGCATGCACATGGGGCCACAACGGGCGCGACTCCTGGGTGACTGGGCGTCGGGAGCGCGGCGCTTGAGCAAATTGCAAAGAATTTCAACGCAAGGCCGCTATTCTCCAATAAATTGCAAGCAAGTCTCCAGCGAGAGCGCGACTTCAGAGCGCCAGGAAAACGATTCTTGAATAAATGGCAAGGGAGTCCCAAGCGAGAGCGCGATTCCTGAACAAGATGCGAGAAGTCTCAGGTTGGAGCGGGGGTCCTGGCTAAATTGCGAAGAAGTCTCAAGTGGGAGCCGTTGTTGCTGTCACCCGGGGGCCAGGGGCCCAGTTTGAGGATCAAGACATTCCTTGTCAAAAAACAAAGCGCGAGCGCCGAGGGACACACTTTGATTGAGAAAAAGCAGCATGCACCGGTGGGGGGGGGATCAACAGTAATTATTCTTCAAGAATGAAAACTCAACAGCAACAAACATTTTTATACTGTTCGTTCTCACTGGCACGCGTGTCTTGCATTCCGTATACCCCAACCCTCGATGCCCGCCCACTTCGTCTGCGATTGTACCCCCTTTCGAAGGGAATCTCTTCTTTGCCGGCCACTGACTGAAGTGCGAAGTCTCGAGCAAGAGCGCCGTTCCTGAGTTCGGGGGCCTCTCTGGCCAGGGCATTTCGGAATACCTATAAAGAAATATCAAACGGGAGCCCTTGTCGCCGTGTCCACGCCTCCACCAACTTGCCTGAATTACGGGGAAGTCTCGGGCGCGGGCGCCGATCCTGCGTTCGGGGGCCTTCTTGGCCAGGGGCTCTCGGGGCAAATCGTGAGGAAGTATCGAGCAGGAGACTTTGTCGTCGCGGCAGGGCCCCCGCCAATTTGATTGAATTGCGAGGAAGTCTCGAGCGGGAGCGCCGCTCTTGACTTCGGAGGCCTCTCTGACCAGGGTGTCTCGAAGTAAACTGTGAGGAAGTATCGAGCGGGAGCCGTTGTTGTCGTAGCGGGGCCTGCAAAGGCCCACTCCTGGGGTCGAGCCAACGCTCGACCGGGGGCCTCGTTTTCAATCAAAATGTAACCGGCGCCCACGCGAGAGCGCCGGGAACCGTTTCCGGAGATCACCAACAACTATTGTCTAGAAATGGAAATTCATCATGAACAACAAGAACAACAACGGCCCCCGCCTTAGATTTCCTCGCAATTTAACCAGGGCCCCCGCCCCCACCTGAGACTTCCTCGCATTTGGTCTAGAAATCGCGCTCTCGCTTGGGACTTCCTGACAATGCATTCAAGAATCGCTCTCCTGGCGCTCCGCAGTCGCGCTCTCGCTGGAGACTCGCTTGCAAATTATTCAAGAATCGCGCCCTTGCGTCGACATTCCTTACAATTTACTGAAGCGCCGCGCTCTCGACACTCGCGTGCCCAGGAGTCGCGCCCGCGCTTAGGCCTCCCGCACGGCTTACTTAGAAATCTGGATATCGCTGCCCTTCGCGGCCCCGTTGCAACCATTCGTGGCCCCCCGCTGCCCTTCGTAGAGCCGTGGCAGCCCGTGGTGGCCCCCATCGCTGCCCTTCGTGGACACGTTGCAATCCTTCGTGGCCCCCTCGCTGCCCTTCGTGGACAGGTTGCAGCTCTTCGCGGTCCCCCCGCTGCCCGTCGTGGCCCCGTTGCAGCCCTTCGCGGCCCGCTCGCTGCTCTTCGTGGCGCCGTTGCAGCCCTTCGCGGCCCCCTCGCTGCCCTTCGTGGCCCCGTTGCAGCCCGTCGTGGCCTCCTCGCTGCCCTTCGCGGCCCCGTCGCAGCCCTCTGTGGCCTCCTCGCTGCCCTTCGCGGCCCCGTCGCAACCTTTCGCGGCCCCCTCGTTGCTCTTCGCGGCCCCGCTGCAGCCCTTCACCCCCTCGCTGCCCTTCGTGGCCCCGCATGCGCATGTCCTTCGTAGCCCCCGCTCGTTCGCGCCCGTCGCGGCCTCGCACGCGCGGGCCTCGCGGCCCCGCCGCCGCCCTTCGCGGCCCCCGTCGCTGCCCTTCGTGGCCCCGTTGCTGCCTTCAGTGGCCCCGCCCATGCCCTCTGCGACCCAATATACGCGCGCCCTTCGTGGCCCCCGCTCGTTCGCGCCCGCCGTGGCCCCATGCGCGTGCCCCGCCCGCCGTGGCCCCGCGCGCGCGCCCTCCGCGGCCCCGCCGTCGCCCCGCGGCCCCCATCGCTGTCCTACGTGGCCCACCGCGGCCCCGTTGCTACCCTCAGTAGCCCCTTCGTTGCCACCTGTGGCCCCGCGTTATCTGCCCTTCGCGGCCCCCGCTCGTTCGCGCAATTCGTGGCCCCATGCGCATTCCCTTCGTGGCCCCGCTGTCGCCCTTCGTGGCCCCGCTGTCGCTCTCGCTCTCGCCCTAATTCCAGCTTTCGCTCGTCGTCGTCGTCGCCATCGTCGTCGTCGTCGTTGTCGTCGTCGTGGTCGGTCCCCTGCCCGTCCCTCTTGGGATCGGGTTGCCGCCGATCAGCGCTGCCGCTGGCCAGGCCGGCGGTCCGCGGCCGCCCCGCCGCTTGCCGGGGCCTGGCCTGCAGGGAAAAATGCGCACCCCAAAATGGGCGCGATCGAAAACGAAGAGGGCGGGCATCGACGGCTTTGGATATACACTTGAAGTAACGCTCGAGCAGCTAAGAGCGAGTAATATTGAAATGATTGTTGTCGCTGCTGTTGTTGTTGAGTTTCCACTTCTTACAAACAAGTGTTGTTGACCCCCACTGCCCAGAAACCATTGTTCAATGAAAACTATTACCCCGGGGACCGCACCCATTGTCCAGGGAAAACGACGCGACGCCAAGCTGGGGCCCTGGCCCCCGGTTCACAACAACAACAACTGCAACTGCAACAGCAACGGCAGCAGCTGCAACAACAGCAACAGCAACAGCAACAACGACAACCACAACAATCATGATACGACGGTTCGCTCTTGTCTGCTCGGGTGTCATCCATCGTGAATTTCCTAAACACTCGCTACCTGCCCTCCTCGTCTTCGATCGTATCCCACGTGGGTGGTATATCTTTCTCCCCTGCAGGCCGGGCCCCGTCGAGCGGCGGGGCGGCCGCGGACCGTCGGCCTGCGGCAGCCCGACCCCATGAGGGGGGCCCGACCACGACGACGACGACGACGGCGACGAGCGAAAGCAGGAGCGAGTGCGAGAGCGACAGCGGGGCCACGAAGGGCAGGGAGGGGGCGGGCCACGAAGGGCGACCGCGGGGCCACGAAGGGCATGCGCACGGGGCCACGAAGTGCAGAGAATGCGGGGCCTCAGAGGGCAATGGCGGGGCCATTGAAGGTAGCGACGGGGTCACGCAGGACGGCGAGGGGGCAGCGAAGGGCGACAGCGGGGCCACCAAGGGCACGCGCGCGGGGCCACCAAGGGCGCGAACGAGCGGGAGCCACGAAGGGCATGCATATGATCTGAGCTCTTCCCCCTGCCAAGGTTCATTTTCTCAAGCACGCCCCTGTGCGTGGAGACAACTCAAGAGAGCGAGCGTCGGGTCGAGCGGGCCAGCGCCAGTGCGCGCGGGCCTGCAAGACAGAGCGAACGCGATGCAAGACTCTGAGCGCCAAGACAGGAGGAAGATGGGGGGGGCTGGCGGGCCCCCCCCAAAAAAAAAAAAAAAAAACTTGAGCGCAAATTGCGAAATGCGGCAGTCAAACGAGCGAGAGATCATTAGCGCGCTAGCACTGCGCATTATCTGAGCTCTTCCCCCTGCCAAGGTTCATTTTCTCAGACACGTCCCTGCGCGTAGAGACAACTCAAGAGAGCGAGCGTCGGGTCGAGCGGGCCAGCGCCAGTGCGCGCGGGCCTGCAATGCAGAGCGAACGCGACGCGCGACTCTGAGCCCCGACCCACTGCCTCACAGTGTCTTGGCTCTGGCCACTATCAGCTCGGCAAGCACCTTGCAAAAGGGCTGGCGGGCACGGGCAAACCCGCGCTGTCCAGAACACGCCGAGAAGATCTTTTTCTTTCAGCGTAATGTGACTCTTACCTGTGACGTTGCATCTCCCTTGAGAACCCGTGCAGGCGCGGAGGCGCGACTGCGCTGGCAGCCAATTGAAGTGCAGAGAGGTGGTGGACTTCCTCCAAAGAACACGGCAGTCGACCTGAACCCATTCGGCCTTCGCCGCGCGGGCCGGATTCAACAGCTCGGGGACGAGGCGCAGGCGAGAAGGCCAAGGGTTCTCGAGCGAGAAAGGGACTTCTGCTTCAACGGCGGCAACCAGCAAAAGCAGAACATGTGCTAACACGCGATTGGGAACCGAAGCCTTCTCAGCGTCCGCCGCCGCCTGGCGCTCAAGACCATGCGCGCGAACATCATCTCTCAGCGGCGGCGGACCCAGGCCATCATTCTTTTGAGCCCTAGACCACGTCTTACAGTCCAGGCCGACGTGAGCGGTCGTGCACAGGCCCGCCATGGCGCAGCTGGCAAGGCCCGCATGTGTTTGGGACTCCGGAAAGCTCCAGCGTGAGAAACCTGCGGAGACCGAGCTGCACGGCCGTCAGCCCAAACGGCGGGCCGAGCGGGTCGCCCGACCTGGCGCGAGCCTCCAGCGGGCCCAGCCCTGGCACCTCGAAAGAGGCGAAGAAGAGGTTCTCGTGGGAGGAACCGGTCTGGTTAAACTCGCCCCTGGCGGTGTGGCGCGGGTTGAAGCCGTAGTCCCTCGACGAGCCCCCAGCGTGGAAGCGGTCCTGCTCGCTCCGCCAGGCGGCCTCGCAGGGCGCGAGGAAGGCCCCGAAACGCGACGCCACTATCGGCGCCGCCTGCGGGGCCACCGGCAGCGTGGCTATCCCGAGGGCCCCGGGCGCCGCGATCCGGCGCGGCCTCGGCGGGCGCGCCGGGCTTGGGTCCAGGCTCCAGCCCAGGAGAGCCCGACAGGAACGCTGCGGGCGGAGCAATCCCCTTCGGGAAGAGTCGGGGCGCGCCGAGATGTGCGCGGCAGGCGTCTTCAGGACGACGGCCCTCTCGAACCCAGTGCTCCAGGCGCAACCTGCGCAGTTCGCCAGAGCTCGGTCGACCTGAGCGGCGGTCGGCGGGGGCAGAGCGGGGAGGTCGACGGACGCCTGGACCTCGTGGGGGGCCTCCTGGTGGGAGGCCTGGGTCTCGGACGTCACCGGGTTCCCCTCCAGGCGACTCCGCTTGTCCTTCCTCGCGATCGCGAAGGGTCCTGAGGTAAGGAGACGATGTGGAACCTTCCCCTCCATCATGGCCCCAACGACCGGCCTGCCCTTCCAGGAGCTCCTCTGGGCTATCTTGAGGTCATCGGCTGGGCGCCTGGCCACCGCGCGAGGCAGCCGCGACGCCCCCCGACTTGGCGCCCCATCGCCGGGGCCCTTCATCCGCAGGGTTGAACTCGGAAGGTATCCAACGGTGCTCGAACCGCGATGCAGCGGCAACAGAGTAGGCCGCCGCACGGCGGCATCAGAGCAAGAGGGGGCACGATGAGCAGCGCCCCCGGCCGAGCGCCAGCACGGTGCCCAGGTTGTCCCCGAAACGAAGGTGACGAAGCCCAAAGGAGCCCCGGGCCCTCATGATGTGCCGCGACGTCATGTTGGAGGCCCTCCCTTCGACGAGCGCGATGGCTTCCTTGACACGAACCCGGGCCGAGAAGGCCTGCCTCCACCTGGGGCCCTGCAGAGCCTCACGGGGCACCTCAATGAACTGCGGGTTGAGCTCCCGCGGGTCCTTGGCGAGGTCCTCGTTGTTGAACCTGAGGGCCTTGGCGGTCTCAATTTCGGTGAAAACGTCGCGCGGGCCCTCCGAGGCCTCTTCCGCCTTTGTCGCCCCCACTCCCAGAGCAGACCGGCGCGCCGATATAGCCGAAGGCATGCGATATCTCCACCTCTCGCTGACTGAACCGATACTCTTGACAAGATCAGCTGATACAATTTGTCTGGCAAGCGGCCACGCCGGTCAGACATGCGTCGTAGGCGAGAAGAGTCGGCGACCACTGAGGCCGTAGGTCCGCCGACATCAGAGGCAACAGGAGGCGGCGCTGCACGACTTCGCGGGCAGCTGAGGGCCAGAGACGGACACGAACGTGGCTGCAATCCCTGACGAAATCGTATAAACTCATGAGAATCGAAAGCAGCTCCCTCTTTAGCATCACATGATCAATGAGATGCCCAACGTACCTCTCCACCTCCCTGCCCGTGACTTTAGGCCGCTGCTCTAACCGCAGCGAGGCCTGGCGCAAGCGCCCGGTGCGCTATGGGCGCGAGAACACTCGCCCGGAGGAGCCGTCTATCGGGCGGTCGAGGCTGGCGAAGACGTCGGATGCCTCGACCACCTCGTGGATCTCGACGCCGCGCTTCCCCCAGGCGTCGCAGATCATGCGCGTCGTGGAGTTGCATCTGACAGGGTCCGCGCCGATCACGTTGATGTTTTCGCAATAGGGTGGAAGGCAGGGCCCCCCCCCCCTCCAGAGGGGGCACAGGGCCATGATCGGTCAGCACCCGAGGGGCACCGAGGCCCGAGACCGAGCAGCAGACGCGCGCGCTGGCGCGCTGCCCGAGCCCACCCCATCGGAGCGACACGGGGGAAGGGCCAGACCCAGCCCCCAGTCGGCCCCTCGGGAGAGTCCACTGCCTCAGCCCCCCATTGCGACAACGAGGCCTGGGAGACCGGCGGCAGGGCAAAAAAGAAGCCAAGCTCCTTCCGCAGGCCGAGCGCGTAGATGTAGTTTCGCACGTCGGCCTGGGCGCAGAAGAGCTCGGCGCGGCAGCCTCCGGCCCCATCACGATCATCAGGCAGTTGAGGTCGACCATGCGCTGCCGAAGTCCCCGTGGCCAACGGCGGCGGGTCGTGAAAACGTCGGTTGGGCACTCGAGCGTCCCAGACGAGGCGTTGTGCCCCGCTCTTCTTGGCCACGAAGAAAGGAGTGGCCAGGCCCATCGGGCGGTGCGCGAACCCCGGCACGTTGGCCCTCACCAAGTCGCCGACGAAGGTGTTGTACGCAAAGGGGTCACGCTTCAAGACTTCGCCCATGTACGGGGTGACTGGCGGTTCGCTGTCCAAGACGCGGGACCACTCGTCGGGAGTCTTCATCATCGTCTGCTCATAGTCCAACGCATACCTTTTCCCGATCTCATCGAGCACCGACTCGACGGGAAGTATGACCGCACCCACTTCTGGGATGTCGACACGGGATCTGCCGCACCGCGCCACAGGGCCCGGTGCCTCGTCCGCGGCGTAGGACAGGCTGGATGCCAGGAGCTCCTTAGCGGCCCCACGGCGAGAGAAATGAGTGTCAGACTTGGGGGCCATTCTGACCTCGTTCAAAATTGTGGCGGTCGCCAGACGCTGAGCCGCCGTGATGGGCCCACGCTGCTCACAAGGAGGGTGAAGAGCGTTGAGTCCCGCAATGACATCATTGGCACACTGCTCCGTCTGCCGCCGATGTGCCAACCTCCGCCTCGTAGACGATGAAGCTGACGACGCGGTCGGCGGCGTCGGCTGAATAGAGGGCAGCGGGAAGAGATCTCGCCGGCGATCTGCCGCCGCCCCTAGACCAGAAGGGCCCCACAGGTGACCGTCTGCAGGCTGAGGAGGGCCTGCGCTGGCCTCTTGTCCGTCGCGGGACGGCCGCCCCCCGCGACTCGTAGACGTCGTGGTGCTGCGCCAACGGAACCGCCGGCGTCGGTCTTGCCCCGGCCCTTGCCGCGGCGCAGCTTCTGCCCCTCCTTCGGCCCGCTGGCCCCCTTCGCGAATGCTGCTCGGTCGCGCGCCGCCGCGGCGGCGCCCCGCTGCAGGTTGGGCGCGGCGGCCGCGCCCTGGCGAAGGGGGGGCCAGCCCATGTAGTCGCAGGCGGCCGAGTCGTCGGGGTTCGAGTGCGACACCGAGGGGGCGTCCTCGAAGAGCGAGATCCCGCGGCAGATCAGCTCTGCGCTCTGGAGCTCGGGGGCAGTGAACTGGTTGACGGTCGCCGAGTAGTCCAGCACCCTCGCCACTACCTCGCGCTTGTACCCCGAGCGGTGGACATCGAGGACGCGCCCCGCCCCGAGCCGGTTGGCGTGGTGAATGACATGCGTGATCTCCGCTCTCCTCCACGACCTGAGTGCCCACGTGAACGCGCGGGGGAACGACTGCGCGACGCACTCCTCGGGCTCGTCTGAGACCTGGAAGCCCCCCGCCTCGCTGAACGGGCGGCGCCTGGTTCCTCCCTGGTTGGCGCGGACGGGCAGCGCGCAGAGGTCGCCCCCCGCGAGCGCGCCGCATTCCGCCACGGGGGCCTTTCTCGCTGCGACGAAGACACCCGCGTGCGGGGCGATCGCCTCGGCCCCTTGCATGGGCGATCCCTCCGGCAGCGGGGTCGGCGGCCGCTCTCCCCGCCTGAGGCCGCGATGATCCTCGGTAGCGGGCCAGGCGGTCCTGGCGGGGGCCGGGGCGGCTGACGCCCCAGCGCGGGGCACGCCCCCCGCCAGGCCTGGGCCCTGAGACACGGGCGCCGACGCGGGCGACTCTCCCTGGGCGGCCGCGGGCGCACCGGGCAGGGCAGCCGCGGCGCGCTCCGCCGCGCGGGCCGCAGCACCTCCGACCAGGAGCGACCCCTCACGGCTCCGCAAGCTCACCCCCGCATCGGTGGGGACCTGGCGGCAGCGGCGCAGGTGCGCTGGATTCCCGCCCGGGGTCGTCGCGCCATGGGCGCACGACCAGCTCGCGTCGCACAGCGCTCCCGAGATCAGCGGCTCCGCGTAAAGGTCCCTGTCCTGGGAGTACGTGCTGATGAGGCCATGACCACCGAACGAGACGCCTGCAGATCGCCCCTCGTGGTGCACCAGCGCCCCCGCCAAGCCATGCCCGAAGAGAATGCAATCGCTGACTTTCACCGTGCCTCTGCCTCAACAGATGGCACTGCTCACGAGATCGCTCTCCGACCCCAGCTGAGTCAGCCCCAGATGCGCGGCCTCGCCTGCGGCGGACAACTGATGTTCGCGGGCGTCGCGCCTCCAAGACCGCAAGACACACGGGGGCCGAGGAGAGCAGCGATTGCCTGAGGGTCAGCAGCTCCAGGTCGCGCATGCAGACGGTCTGGTCGGTCTCGCCGAGACCTGCTGGGGCTCCCATGGGACCTGATCCCTGAAACAACTTGAACACAAGTTGCGAAGTACGGCGGTCGAACGAACGAGAGATCATTACCGTGCCAGCACTGCGCATCTCGGGCCACTAAAGGCAGCAAGGGGGCCGCGAAGGGCTGCAACGAGGCCACGAAGGGCAGCGAGGGGGCCACGAAGGGCTGCAACGGGGCCAAGAAGGGCAGCGTTGGGGCCGCGAGCGGCTGCACCGAGGCGACGAAGGGCATCGAGAAGGCCACGAAGGGCTGCAACGGAGCCAAGAAGGGCAGCGAGGAGGCCACGACGGGCTGCAACGGGGCCACAAGGGGCAGCGAGGGGACCGCGAAGGGCTGCAACGGGGCCACGAAGGGCAGCGATGGGGGCCACGAAAGGCTGCAACGGGGCCACGAAGGGCAGCGAGGGAGCCACGAAGGGCTGCAACGGGGCCACGAAGGGCAGCGAGGAGGCCATGAAGGGCTGCAACGAGGCCGCGACACAAAGCGAGGGGGCCACGAAGGGCTACAGCGGGGCAGCGAAGGGCAGCGATATCCCGATTCCTAAATAAGCTGCGCGGGAATCCCACGCGTGAGCGCGACTCCTGGGTGCCTGAATGTCGGGAGCGCGGCGCTTGAATACATTGCGGGGAACTCGAATGCAAGAGCGCGATTGTTGAACAAATCGCAATCAAGTCTCCAGCGGGAGCGCGACTCCGGAGTGCCGAGAAAGCGATTCCTGAATACATTGTAAGGAAGTCCCAAGCGAGAGCGCGACTCCTGAGTAAAATGCAAGGGGGTCTCAGGCGGGAGCTGGGGTCCTGGCTGCATTGCGAGAAAATCTCAAATGGGAGCCGCTGTTGTTGCTGTAGTCCGGGGGCCGGGGGCGCAATTTGAACCGAATGCTTTTTCTTAATATAAAAAACCGGGTGCAAACCCCGGGGGAAGCACTTTAACTGAAAAAAAAAAACGATGGTGACCGGAGGGGGGATCAACAACACTTATTTTCAATAATGACAACTCAACAACAACAACAACAACAACAACACCAACAATCATTTTAAGACTGTTCGCCCTTATCTGATCGAGTGTCCAATAACGCATATTCCCCAAACGCTCGATACCCGCCATATCCGTCTTCGATCGAGTCCCTTTTTGGAGGGTGCACCTTTCTTCCCTGCAGGCCGGGCCCCGGCAAGCGGCGGGGCCGCCGCGGACCGTCGGCCTGGCCAGCGGCAGCGCTGATCGGCGGGGCGGCCGCGAACTGTCGACCCGACCCCAAGAGGGACGGACAGGGGACCGACCGCGACGACGACGTCGACGACGACGACGGCGACGACGACGACGAGCGAAGGCGAGAGCGAAAGAGAACGACAGCAGGACCACGAAGGACACGAAGTAGGCCACGAAGGGCGACAGCGGGGACACGAAGGGAATGCGTATGGGGCCACGAAGAGCGCGAGCGAGCGGGGGCCACGAAGGGCAGATAATGCGGGGCCACAGAAGGTAACGATAGGGGCCACTGAAGGTAGCAACTGGGCCACGTGGGACGGCGAGGGGGCCGCAAGCCGCGACGGCGAGGCCACGAAGGGCATGCGCATGGGGCCACAACGGGCGCGAACGAGCGGGGGCCACGAAGGGCATGCGTAAATTGGGCCGCGGAGGGCAAGGACGGGGCCACTGAGGGCAGAAACGGGGCCACGAAGGGCAGCGAGGGGGCAGCGAAGGGCGACAGAGGGGCCGTTATTGTTGTAGCCAGGGGCCACGGGCCCAGTTTGAGCATCGAGACTTTCCCCGTCAAAAAAACAGGGCCCGAGCTTCGAGGGTCATGGTTGATAATAAACAGTATGCACTGGCGGGGGGATCAACAATAATCATTCTTCAGAAATGAAAATTCAACAACACCAACAATCATTTTAAGACTGTTCGCCCTTATCTGATCGAGTGTCCAACAACGCGCATTCCCCAAACCCTCGATGCCCGCCCTCTTCGTCTTCGATCGAACCCCTCTTGGGGGATATACCTTTCTCCCCTGCAGGCCGGGCCCCGGCAAGCGGCGGGGCGGCCGCGGACCGTCGGCCTGGCCAACGGCAGCGCTGATCGGCGGGGCGGCCGCGGGCCGTCGACCCGACCCCAAGCGGGACGGACAAGGGGTTAAGTGAGATACGCGCGCACTCAACGGAGGGAGGGGAGGAGGAGGAGAGGAGGAGACAGGGGCGGAGGGGAGATATTTTACTCATGGCAGCGCGGCGACGCGCACCTCCACTCGGGCACGGACCCCGGCGGTCCACGCCCGGCCCAGGCGTCAGGGAGCAAAGCGGGGTGGGTGGGCGCCCGCGCGTCGGCCTGAGCCGAACGCTACGGACCCAAAATGGCTACCTGAGCCCACACCCCCTCCCACTTAACCTGCAGTCTACAAACCAATCAGACTATACAAGTTAACTGAGATACGCGCGCACTCAACGGAGGGAGGGGAGGAGGAGGAGAGGAGGAGACAGGGACGGAGGGGAGATATTTTACTCATGGCAGCGCGGCGACGCGCACCTCCACCCGGGCACGGTTCCCGGCGGCCCACGCCCGGCGCGCGTGCGTGGGCCCTGACGGCCCACGCGCTCGCGCTCTGGCACGCCTGCGGCCGCGCGGCCACGAGAAATTAAAAGCGCAGCAGCGCGCGCAGGCCGCCCCGCCAGAGGCACAGGGCGGGGCTCGAGGCCCGGTGAGCCTCGCGCGCGCGGCCACTAGCCTGCATCCTTGAGGCCTTCCGCGCCCCGCGCACCCAGAGCGCGGGCGCGGCGCGTGCGCGAAGAGCGCAAAGTAAGAAAGAAAAACGAAGCGGCGCGTGATGCGCGGGGCGCAGAGCGCAAGTGTGGCCCCGCCCGCGCAGCGCGCAGGAAGAAGGGGGCCGCATAGCGCGCGCGACATGCTCAGAACAACCTCTCACTCACGGGCCTGGGCCCGTTTGGCGGTCCGCCTCAATGGGCCGCTGTCTTCCGCCCGCAGCCCGCGATGCCGCGGTCGCTGGCGTCGGGATGTGGGGTGCTGCCACGCCTAGATGGATGGCGTGTTCCCCTGGCGGCCGCGGCCCTCGTCGCCGCTGCGATCTCCGCCGCGCTCACTGCGGCTGCGGGGGCTGCCACCATCGCCGCCCCTCGACGCGCGGCTGCCCGCGCCGGGCCTGCCACGCTCGCTCGGGCCGCGGCTGCCCTGGTCGCCCTTGGAGTAGCCGCCCTTGCCGCCCTTGTCGCCCTTGCCGCGGCTCTTGGCGCCCTTGGCAGTCGTGCCGGCGTGCTTGCCCTTGACCTTGCCGCCCTTGCCGCCCTTGTCGCCTGCGCCCTTGCCGCGCCAGGCTGGGATCCCTCCCCCGCCGGCGGCGGCCTCCGCTGCGGCTGCCGCAGCGCGCCTCCGCTTCTTCTCCTGCTCGTACCAGCCGCCGCGGGGAGCGCGAAGCTGCCCGGCGTGCTTCCCGGTCTTACGCCGCGAGCGGCCGGGGGGGGTGTCGCCGCGACGCGCCCACGCTGGGTCCCGCGCCAGGCTGCGGCTGGGCGACCTCTCGCGCTTGGGCCAGCTGAGGTCACCCGGCGGGCGGCCCCCCTCAGCGCCCGCGCTCGCAGCACCCGCGCTGGGGCGCTCTCCGTGGCCGGAGCTGGGGCCTGGCGCCTCCCGCTCGGCGTGGCCGCTCTGCCGGGCCTTTTCCACCACCGTCTTGGGCTTGCCGTAGCCGACGCGGCAGGCCTCGCAGTAGCTCACGTCGCACCCCTTGCAGTGCCACCGCAGGGCTCCGCTGTTAGCTCCGCCCGCGGGGCACATCTCGCAGCCCCAACCGTCTCCCGGGTCGAAGGAGCTCCAGCGCATCTTGCGAGCGCACGTCGGGCAGGCAGGCGGCTGGATGGTCGGGCCATCCTCCCCGTCGCTGCCTGGGTCGGGGCCGCGAGGCCGGCTCGCCCACTCCGTGACCACCGTGCATGGGTCCGTCTTGCAGAACCGGTAGTTCGACCGCATGCACTCCCGCGCGCGCTTTGCATCAGCGCGGCGCTGGAACTCCACGAGCACACGCGGCTCCCGCTTGTGGCGGTGGTCGTACAGGAAGGCGATGTGCTTGACGACGCCGAAGGGCACTACCACCTGCCTGACCACCTCGGCGTCGACGTGGTGCGGCACCCGCTCGATGCGGATGATGGCCTCGCCCTCGTCGTGCTGGTCACTGGGCTGCTGCTGGGCGCTCTGGCGCTGCTCCTCCTTGCGCCTGCGGCGGCTCCTCGAGCGCGGCCGGCGCTGGGGTGGGCTGTCCCCCGCGCCTGGCGTCGCCGTCTCCTCCACCTCAGTCTTCACCTCGAGGGACTTCGGCGGGGCTCCTCCGCTCTTGGGCTTCAGGACGGCCTCCCGCTTCACGACGACGGCCCTCGGAGGTGCGCCCCCAGTCTTGGGCTTCAGGACGGCCTCCTCCGCGCGCTCCTCGCGCTCGCGGTCGCGGTGCTCCTCGCGCTCGCGGTCGCGGCGCCGCGTGCGCGAGGGGGTCCGGACGGCCCGATCGCGCCTGCGGACCTCCTCGGCGAGGCGCTTCTGCTCCGGAGAGCGTGGGGGGCGAGGGCGCTCCGCCGGGGCCCCCTTGCTCCGGCGCCGCGCTGCAGCCTGAATGGCCGCTCGCGCCAGCGCCGCGGTCACGGCGCCCTCGCTCGGGAGGGGCCGGAGCAGGGCCCGCCTCGCCCTTGCTCGAGGCGTCCTCCACGTCGGTGAGCCCCCCGACCGCCTCCGCGTCCACCGTGCGCATCATGTCGAGCAGCCCCTTGTTGTTCTTGCAGAGCTCGCGGGGCCCCATGGGCTGCCCCTGGAACTGGGCCAGGGCGAGCGCCAGCTTGGCCGCCTGGCGCTGGACCTTGACATTCGGCCCCGCGCCCACTCCCCAAGCGCCGCGCTTGCCGTCGACGAGCACCAGCTGGCCGCGGTCCTCGCTCGCCCCCGCGGCCAGGCAGGCCGCCGCGATGCACGGGGCTGCCTCGTGGTCGTGGTTGACCACCTCGACGAGGTCCTCGCTGTTCAACTCGTCCACCACCGTGTACAGGATGTTGTGGGCGGCACTCCGGAGCTCGTCCGACAGCGCGGACCCCGAGACGACGACGCCGAGCGGGTTCACCGCCATGATGCTGTAGTCGTGGTAGCGCGCCTTGCTGTGGTCCGGGGCCACCAGGCCCACAAGGAATCCCATGATGCACGCTGCCGGCGCGCGGGACGGAGGCGCGGCTGGCGCGCGGGGCTGGGGCGCGCGCGCCGCTAGCGCGCCTCGCTGTGGAGTCGGAGACGGCTGCGGATGAGAGGGCCGGGAGGAGGTGGGTGTGCCTGGGGCGATCGGGGGCGGCGGCGAAATGGGATTCGAGGACGAGAGGTCCACCGGGATACCCCCGCAACGCGAAGCCCCCGCCCCGAAACGAACACCTGGAGGACCAGCTTGCTGCTTCCCAACACGCCCGCTAGCTCCCCGCCCCGGCTCGTGTCTTACCTGCTCCTCATCCTCTCCCTCCTCCATTTTTGCCCCTGCTCGCGCCGATGGGCGCGCCCACGGGGGTCGCCCGGCCGCCCGGGCCGGGCGCTCCGAGGGCCTCAGGTCGCTCCCAAACGGGGGCTGGTGGCTCCCGACCAGCCGGTCGGGGCGGGTGCTGGCCAAATCGCCGTCGCCACCGCGGGCGCCCGGTGCCAGTAAGGCGTGGCCTTCCGCCATGCCTCGGGCGAACGGTGCCTGGCGCCGGTGGTCCTCCCAGAGGTATCCGTGGAAGGCGTCCGTGGACCACCTCCCAAACCTCTTGACCGCCTCTAGGTCGCGACAGGCGTGGTATAACGCCGTCGCGCCCCCGATGCGCAGGGAGCGGGATCCCATCTGGCCCGCGTCCACGCCACAGGCGGCGGCCGCGATTTGGAGGAGCCACTGCACCTCCTCCCGCATAATCGGGTGGCCGTCAGGCCTGCGGAACAGGGGGGGCCCCGCCTCGGTCCCTTGTCCGAACCGGTCCGGCAGCTCCCTCTGGAGTTTGGCCAGTGCGTCCACGACGCACAAATCCACTCCCGAACGGAAGTGGTTGCGCACGCAGCCCGCGTTAAACTGGTCCGTCTTGGACGACGTGATCGTCAGCGCTACCTCGTCGCAGTCGCCGAGCCACGCGCTGGGTGTACCCCCACGCAGGCCCTGCACGTCCTGCCCACGCACCACCCGTCCCATGCTCCAGGAGCGGTCCTCCTGGACCAAGTACTCCGACGCGCGGAGCATGAAGAAGTACCCGGTCATGAGCGCCGCCCATAAGATGGTCGCCTCTCGGCGCGTGGCCGTCCCGTGGGCGAACAAGTATTCGCGGAGCCAGCGCAACATGCGGGGGGGGGCTGGCAGCTTCCGCTTCGCCTTTCCGCCCCAGCGGCGGAGTCCCTCGATCGTGGTCCAGAGCCGGCGCCGATCGGAGGTCACATCCCCGAAACCCGCCAGGGTGTGGGCATGCCGAATGGCGAACAGGCGCTGGCGGATGGTCGTGGCCCGCCTCTTCATCACCTTGTACAAGTACACGACATATCGGATGAGGTCATCCTCATCCGCAAGGCGGGCGTCCCGCGTCTCCCCCTGGAGGTACGGGCTCCGGCCTCGGAGCCTCCGCCAGAGTACCCAGTTACGCCACCCGGCGCTGTAGTTGGCACGCGTCCCTTCGGCGAGCTTAGCCAGCGTCGCCTCGGTGGCGGTCGCGTCCAGCTCGCGGGGGCGGGTAAGCTCACCCCGGACCCCTTTCGGGGCGTCTCCGCCGGCGTAACGCCAGGCCGCGGGCTTCACCAACGCGGGGGCGGGGGCGCTGCGGGCGCGCCGGCGCGTCTTGCGCGGCGGGCGCGCCTCGCCTCCCGCGCCATCCGTGGCGCTCGGCTTGGGCGCCCCCGCGTCCTCCGGGACGGCGAAGGTCACTGCCCCGACCCGCTCCCCGTCTGCCCCGTCCTCCCCTGCCGAGGTGGCCCGAGTGGTGGCAAGGGGGTCGAGCTGGTCCGCCGGCCGAGCAGCGTCGTCCGTCGCCTTTCCCGCCTCCAGCGCGACCTCGAATGGCCCGCTTGGGCGGTCGGGGGCCTGAAGCCAAGCCCTCAGCCACAGCTTCGCCATCTCGTCGTTAGCGAGTCGGTCGTAGTCAGGCCCGACGCCAGCGCGCGCCCCGGGTGCCTCGTCTGCGCTTGCCACCTCTACGGCCTGCCTCAGCAGGCGCTCCGCCCACTGAATCACCCAACGGGCCGTGCGGCGCGGGAGCGCGCGGGCGGCCTGCCGCATGCGCTCGGCGATCGGCATACCTCCCAGGCCCAGAGCATCCCACAGCTCCGCCGTGCCCCCCTGCGCGCACCAGATTTCCTGCGGGCGCAGGGCTCGCGCGGTCCAACCAGCCTCGGACCCCTCAAGGACCAAGGTGTTCGCATAGCCCTTCAGTGGGTCGGGCTTCGCCCGAGCCGTATGGCAGGGCCCGCGCGGATCATGACTCGCCACGCGCTGGGCCCGCCCACCCCCCGCCGGCTGCCACGCGCCGCGCGGCCAGGGCATCATGCGATCCCCAGTCGTCGAGATCCGGGTGTCCACGAGCAAACGAGCAGTGCGCCCTCGCTGAGGTCCAGGCGGAGTTCATCCAGCGGCGGCCGCCCTGCCTCTCTCCAGAGCTGGCAGAGGTCGCGTGGCTCCACGCAGGGCTGCCCCAGGGGGGGATGGGACCCGGAACCCGGGTCCGTTCTCCACACCCCCAAACCTGGATCGCCCGCGCGCGCGCAGTGACATCGCCGAAGTGCGCGCACAGAAGACGCGTCTCGGGGGAGAGAGCCACATAGCCGAGGCGCCGCAAGCGCGCACCCAGACGCGCTGCGGCGTAGTTGACGGGGGCGTCGAGCAGCACGCCCAGCGGCCGGATGGCGATCAGTAGTCGCTCCAGGCCCGCTGCCTCGCGCGCGTCCGCCGGGATCCTCCGACAGTGACGCGCACGGCCAGCGGACCTGTGGTGCCCCTGCGGGGTCCTTGGGGTGGTCGCCGCCGTCCGGGCCCCATCGGTCGCCGACATCCCAAGGCGCCAGCAGCGCCGACCCGCCAAGGCTCTCCCAGGCCTCCCCGAAGCGGGGCCACGCGGTTCCCACCTCCAGTAGCCGCGTCCCGTCGACTTGCAGGGGCGCGTAGCGTGGCAGGGCCTCTCGGGCCCCCTTGACTTGGAGCGCGGCCGCACGCCAGGGGCCATCGTCTCCTGGCATCCGCAGCTCGCGCTGGGCGGCCTCCTCCACCAGCTCGCCCCACGGGGCTGCCGGTGATAACTCGGTCCATCCCGCCTCCGCCATCCGCTGGCGTACCTCCGCCACCGTGGCTCGAGTCACGAAGTCGGCCAACTCGTTGTGGAAAGTTCGCATGTCAAGTCCGTCCACGACCCGGAACTTGCACCGTAGCTCCAGCATGGCCAGGACTCGAAGCAGGTGGCGCGCCACCGCGTTCCGTGCACGGCGGCGTCCCAGCCAACGACTGACATTACTGTTGTCCGTGACGCACGGCAGGAGAAGCTGGAACCAGTCCGGGCCTTTCTCAGCCGCCAGGGCTATCAGGCAAAGGAACTCGACCACCGCGATGATCTCCCCCTCCCCCTGCCAGGTGACCTCGGGGGCGGAGCGGGGCGTCTCCAGGTAGGGAGCCGCCTCCGCCACGATGTATTCGCGCGAAGTCCAGTCCAGCGCGCCAATCCGGTCCAGGGTGGCATCGCCTCCCAGCCAGCGCAACCTGCCGAGCGCCCCCGGGAGCGCGAGGGCCTCGCGTAGGCCTAGCAGGCCTTCAAAGGAGGTCTCGAAGTTACCTTCGACAGGCATCTCAAAGCAGACGCGCAGCCAGTCCAGGGTCTGGTGCCAGTCGTCCCACGCAGCCTCTACCTGCTCGGTGTCACCCGGCGGGTGGACGTAGGCCTGGCCTGGGTCTCCCGACAGCATCCGGTGGACCGCTGGGAGCTCCAGGCTCAGGGCGGGAGCTGCGCAAGCGCAGAACTGGCCTAGCCCACTTAGCTCCCTCGCGGTTCGCAGCCGTACCATGCGGCAGCCGAAGCTCAGCTCCGGCTCCGCCAGGAAGAATCGCATCTTCATGGCCTTGGGCTCCGGGAGTCCCACTCGCTCGCGCTCGAAGTCCATGCTGAGCCCCCAGATAATCTGAGTAGTAGAGGGCTCCCCCTCGGCGTCCCGTTTGCTGACGTTCACCGCTTCGGACCCGAATACCTCCCGCATGGAAGCGTCCAGCGCGTCGCAGGCCATCCACGGCCGGACCCCGATGTCGGGCTCCACCACCACTGGATCATCCATAAGCCACTCCGAGTGGAAGTGGGTTGCGTCGGGCCAGTGCGGCTCGCCAGGCCGATAACTCTCGTGGAGCTCCCTGGCCGCCAGGGCGAGCATCATGTAATTGTCTGGGGCTCCTGTCCACCCAAACAACATGGCTAGGTAAACGATTATGATGTCCCCCTCGATGCCGGCGTGGGCCCCCGGTAATAAAGTGCCGAAGTCCCCGACATCCGCCGGGGCGATGTCCAGCCACATGAAGGCCCGCGAGACGTCCCGCTTGGCGCAGAGAAGGCGCGCTCCGGGATGACGCGCGCGGTGCAATACCGCCGTCCTCGCCACCTGCCGATGGCGTGGCTGGACGGCCGGTGGGTGGTCGCGCTTATGTGTGGCGGCGTTGGCCGAGAGCATCGCGTGGATCATGCGCCCCTCGGACGATAGGGTTCTGTCCAGTAGCTGCTTCGGGGCCCTCCCAAGGGGGGCTTCCACCAGCTCCGTCATGAATCCCTCTGCCGCCTGGGAGGCTACCAAGACGATACCCCACGTCACATCAGCCCATGCCATCTGGTAGGCCTCGTCGATGTGGGCTCGCACGCTAGGGTACGGCTGGGCCCGCTCGCGCCTCCGCGGCGCGCCCCGCCGCGCAGATGCCCCCCCTTCCGCCAGCTCCCGGACGTACTCGAAGTGCTCTCGGCTTAAGCACCGCCGCACCTTGTCCCCCAGGACACCACGGAGAGGGTTGCCCAAGCGCTCGTGGCGCGCGCCTAAGCAGCGCGGCCGCCTCCTTCAAGGACACAGTCCGTTGGAGGAGCCGATCCCCCAGACCAACCAGAGTCCGCATGGCCTCGGGGTCATACTCAGGGTGCTCCGTGCAGAAGGTCAGGTAGACCGTAGCTAGCTCAGCCGGGCTGCGCCCGTCGAGGTCCTCCACGATATCTCCTGCCGGGTCCTCGCAAGGGGAGCGAGGCTTGCCCGCGCTCGCCTCCCCCTTGGTCTCTCCCAACGGGGGCTTGGGAAGCCCCGCCAGTGCTCGATGCATGGCTGGGCTGAGCCTGCCGCATTTTGAGCCGTCCCCCGAGGCCTGCAGGCGCTCGATTCCAGTGAAGTCGACGCCCTGCAGGCGCCCGGGCGCCTTCGCCCGGGCGAAATTGGGGGACGCCCCCGGGCCATCCTCCCATGCAGGTGCCAGTTGCCGTCGCAGCTGGCTCACCGACCAGCGGTGATAGGCTCCCTTCAGAACTTTTGCCCACGCGGTGCAAAGTCTGGGGGCCCAAACCTGCGCCTCCTTGGTGCGCTTAATGCCCGTGCCGGGCACGTGGTCCTTCAGCTCGACGTGGTGGTGATCGCGTGGGCATCGGCGTGCCAGCAACAGGGCGTGCAGCCGGGGGCTGACGAGCCACCAGCTGCCCTTGCGATAGCGGCTCTCTGGCGCATCGGACGGGGCCTTACCCCAGGCGCACATGTGGATCGGGACGATCATGGCCCCGGTCGCTCGACGCAGCTCTTGCATAGGGGCCTGGTCCCAGATCTTGGGGTAGCGGCCCGAAGGCCAGGAGGACTCGACGAGGAACTCCTTGCCGGCATCGTGGAGGATGCGGCAGGTGTCGCACGTGAACTGGGTGTGGCTGTTACCGACGAGCTCGAACTCCTTGGAGCCGTCCCCCTCGGGGCGCTCCCACGTGCGGGTCCCCTGCGGGGCCCCGCCGGGCTGGGTCATGAGCCCGAGGTCGGTGCACGAGCCACACGGTATACCCCAGCACCAGACGTTGGCCACATCGGGGCCCATGGGGGTCCGCGCGGCCTCCTGTAGGCGCGCGCGAACAGCAGGGTCGAGGGTGTCGTGGTCCGGCCGTGGGCCGGAACTTGGAGAGGGTCGTCGTAGTATTCGATCGGCTCCAGCACCCGGATACCCTCGGCTCGAAGCGCGGCAGACCAATTCCCAGACCCGGCATACACCTCCTGGGCGACCAGACCGTACGCGAACGCGGGGTCGTGTCGAAGTGGTATCGCGTTGGCCTCCAGGAGGCGGGCCTGGACGTCTGCCGGATGTTCTCCGAACGAAGCCGGCGCGCGCCCAACTGCGCGGCCAGCCCGACCTTCCGCTGCCTTGCAGTGGGTGCAGGGCACGCTCTTGCCTGGGACGGTGGGTTCGACGTCCGGGCCCTCGTCGAGCATCTCGCGCCAGCCGACGCTGACGATCTCTCGGGACAGGCTGCCCGCGTGCCCCCAGCGCTGGCCTAGGGCCACTGCTTCCGCGTGGGTGCCAGGGCGCAAGACGCGCATGTGGCCGCGCCAGATCAGGAGCGGGATAACTCGATCCTCCGCGACAACACCCGTTCCCATCAGGTGGTCGACGCATAGGCGCCCGCTGCCATTGACGCGGTGCACCTGGAGCGTGACGGCGTCGAGGTCGGCGACGGGGCATGCTGCCAGGCAGCGATAGTCCTTGTCGTGGTGCGGGTGCACCGCGTCGTGGACGTAAGATCGGACATCGGCCTCCATGGCCGTAACCCACGGGGGCGAGTCGCCCAGGGCGCGTAGCGCCTCGTGGGCCCCCTCCCACAGTGCGCGTCGGTACTCCGCGGCCAACTGTTGCACCGCATCCGGGCTGGGCTCACCTTCGCCCTCGCCCGCGCGCAGCAGGAGCACCCCGGCAGCTACGTGCAGTAGCAAACATTGCCTTTCCTCGGTGTCGCCCACCTCCAGGCCCATCGCCCGGCCCATCTCCTCCGCAGGGCTGAGGCGGTCCCGGTAGTCGAGGAAGGCCCACTGGATGCGGGTGCCCCCGTCCCAAAGGTGTAAGACCCGCGACCTATCAGCCCGTCAGCATCCCAGGCGACCGGGCCGACCTCGGCCCCGCCCTCGGAGACGCATCCTGCGGCGCAGCTGAGCGCCTCGTGCAGGTCGGCCGCCTCGCTGCTGAGTCCCCGATGGCCGCGGTCCACGGCCTCCTCGAGGGCCCGCTCCACGGTGAGGCGCTCCCCGCGCAGGCGTGCTCCCATGACGCGCCCGCGCGCGTGGCTCTGCAGATGCTCACTGGCCCCTTTCAGAGGCGCGAAGATGCCTTCGGACTCAAGCTCCTGCATGAGCTTGCGGCGAAGCTCCGGTCCCTCCCCCGTGGGCTGGGCGCCCCAAGTGGCCGCCGCGCGTGGGCAGTCGTGGTCCTCGAGCCATCCGAAGTCGGGACCCTTGACCGCTTCCCGGAGGTCGGACTCCATCGCGGTAAGCTGGAGAGTAGCGTAGTCGTCCGGGGCCTGCCCAGGGCCCGGGTCGCCAGCCGCTCGCGAGCCACTGCCCCGGCCACGGCCCTTTCCCTTCTGGGAGTCAGGGGCAGCAGGGGGAAAGGTGTCCTCGCCGACCTTCTCGGCCTCGGCTGCCTTGGCTTGCGAGCGCAGTTGCGCAATCATCCCACCCACCTGTTTGGGATCGATCCGGGACGTCCCAAGGGCCCCCCCGCGCCTCGTGAGCTGCATGACCACCGTGTAGTCCAACCCGCGCGTTGACTTGATGGGGTCATGGGAGTTAGGGCAGTCGCAAGCCTTCCGCGAGCAGCCCATGTGCGTGGTAGCCCCCCAGCAAATAGGGACGTTGTCCTTATTGCGGGGTGCGTGTGCCACGGAGCGCGTGCGCTCCTGGCGTGTTAACTCCTTACCCGCCGGGTACGCCCTCTTGGGTGCCGTCCCCGCTGGGGCACCGGTGCCCGCCTTGGGCCCCGCCTGCTGGGGCCCAGCCCCCGCCTTGGGCCTGTCGTCGCCTAGCGCCGAGGGCTGGGGCTCGCCTATCTCATCACCCCCTCCCGCCTTCGGCGGTCTCTTCGTAAGGTGGGCGTTCAGTTGCCCATTGAGGAGGCGCGTGAGCGCGGCCTTACGCCGGGGTACAACTACCTGCTGGTAGTAGGCATTCGGATCCCCGAGGTCGAACGTTCGGGGCAGGTCGTAGCCATTCTCCGGCATGAGCAGAATGTACTTGATGTCCTCCTTCCTTGGGTTCTCGGTGTCGAGCTCCCGGCAGATCCGACGTCTAAGCTCCCGTAGCTCTTCGACCCAGGTACTCCGGAGTTCTTCCCACAGATCCTTGACCCAATGGTCTGGGAATTCCGAGGGATCCCTCTCGAAGGCCGCCTCCAAGAAACCCAGCGACCGCCGACGTTCAGCCCCGTGCGCTACTCCCACGATGGACTCGAACATCTGGATCTCGCATCGGGCCCTCTTAAACCAGGTCGCCATGTGTGTGGCGGGCCGCTGGTGGGGCTCCAATTTGTCGTCCACAGGGAGCCTGTAGCCGTCGAAGTCCTCATCGCGCGCCGGGATGCAGTCATCCACTCCCAGGTCGCGTGGGCCCGTCCCAAAGGCGAGCGCCGCGTTGCCGTGCGCCACGCGGTTGGTAACCAGGCAGGGAAACCCGATCGTCTTGAGCGTGCTCTTGGAGTGCGCACACATGCGCTTGAGAGAGTCGAACAGATCCTTTCCAGTGATCCCCTCGCAGGCCTCGACCACGAAGGTGTTGCATCCTCTGGCTATGTAGAGGTCCAGTTCCTCGTCCCGACCGATCCCCGCCCGGGTGCCCCGGGCCTTCTTGTCGCCCTCGGTGGCCCGCGCCTGCCGCTCGGCGGCAAGGACGTGGCGTTCGGTGAGGCGGTTCTGGCGGTCCAACCGCTCGATGATCTGGGCTTCGGCCTCGGCCGTAAGGCCGCCCTGGGCCCCAGATGCCCCGGCGTCGTCCGGACCGCCGGCACGCTCTCCACCCATCCCGCCCCCGTGGGGCGACTGGCCGGTGAGTTGCCCAAGGACCGAGGGTCCGTCGAGGAGCGGATTGGCCCCGCGAGCGGAGCCCCCGCGTCCCTCGCGCGCCAGTAAGTCGCGATCGCCCAGTAGGCCGCGACGCGGGTCCGTGGGTCGGACGGCGGGCATGGCCCCGAAGAGTTCACGCCGGGGCGCCTGCGTCGGGCTGGGATCCCGTCCCCGCGCCGAGCGGCTCCGCGATCCCTCGCGTGAGAGGCTGCCCTGCAGGGGAACCTTGTCGCTGGCCGCGGCACGCTCCCGCGCGCGCGCCTCCAGCTGGGCATCCTCCAGATCCGCGAGGGCGCGCTCCAGATCGGGCCCCAAGGGGCCCGCCGCCGCCACTTGAGCGACCCTTCTCCGCAGCTGCCGGTCCGCCTGATCAAGTGGAAACCCGAGTAGGTCAGCGGTGCCCAGCGCGCTGAGGGCCGCTGCTTGGCCCCCTCGTCCCTTGAGATCCTCCGCTCGTAGGGTATCCATAAATATCTCGAGGGGATCAGGCTCCTCAGCATCCTCGCCCGCGCTGGCGGTGGCCGCCGCCAGGTGCGGTGGGGCTGCCACTGGGGCCGGGCGGGGCAAGCCCTCCATGCCTGGCTTAAGCTGCGCTCCCTGCGCGCCGCCCCGCCGGTGGCGGCCAAGCGCGCGTGCCGGGTCGTGCTGTAGCTGCTGGCGCTCCGTGCTCGTCAGGTAGCGCCGCCTCCAGCCGCTCGCGCTTTCCACGCCCACGCCGCCCCGCTGCTCCTGGCGTAACATCGCCAGCAGATCCTGCGGGATGCGGTGGGCGATGACACGCAACCCCACCTCCCGCGCGCCTTGGGGGACCTCGTACAGCAGCCGATTGATCCAATCTATACGGTAGCGCCCGTCCACCAGCGGGGGCGGATGCCGCGCGACCTCGCTGGCTGGGACCTCCACCCTGACACCCTCGAGGCTGGTCCCGACGACAAGTCGGGCGTCCCCGCCCGTGCCTCGTGCGTCGAGCCCCTCGCATTCACCCAGTAGAATGTACCAAGGACTCGCCGGGGGCGCGCCGTATGCATCCTCGGCCCCCCGGGGGTCGTCTGGGAGTATCGGGCAGACCTTCACGAGGATGGGCTCCTGAAGCCACCCGTGATGGGCGATCCGATCGCCCGGGGCTCCACGGTCGGCGGACCGTGAGCGTTCGCTGGCCCTCGCTTCCACGGATCGTGATCGACGCGGCTGCGGTCCAGAGGCCACAGCCTGGACCCTCGTAGGGTCAAGATCGACGGATGGGGCCACCGCGGGGGGTGGTGGCGCAGCGAGCGGGGGGTAGGCCGCCCCTGGCGCTACGCCTACCCCCTCGGCGGCGCGCGCGGTCCAGTCGCGCGCCTTGGCGGGGCCCGGTACCCGCGCTCTCATGCGACGGCGTAGGCCCCCGAGAATCCCCGGCTGGACCATCGCCTCGACGCGCACGGCGTGGTCCTCGTCCCGTCGAAGGTGCTCCCCGCACATCGGAGCCCCCCCACAGCTACCCTTCGCCATGCGGAAGCATGTGGGAAGGCTGCACTTGCGGCCGATGAGGGTGGACCGATACTTCTGAGCATGGTGGGCACAGAGATGCGCCTGGGCATTGAGGCAATGCCCCGGCCGAAGGACATCCGACACCTCTGCATCTTCCTGAAGCAGGACAGTCGCCTCCTGCATCCCTCGGTCACCGCGCCCCTCCGGCTGGAGGGGGCGTGCTCCGCCTGCTAGCTGCACCCCAACTTGTGCGGCTTGGCAGGGGCGCTCCTCAGCCTCCACCTCGCTCTCCGAATCGATATCCAGGCGGCGGTAACCCGCGGCGTCGGCGATGTAGCGGTGCTCCGGCCGAGCCCGGCACAGCCATCCGAACACCGACCAGGGCAGGCTGAGCAGCCATTTGAGGACCCCGAAAACCTTCCGGAGTCCCACGCCGACTGCCCGGCAGGCTGTAGCCTTTCCGTGCTCAGCTAAGTCCACGATCTGCGTGTGGTCGATGGCCGCGTACTGGCCGACATGCATGGGGTGCGCCACCGGGCACGATGCGCACTCGACGGCACGGCATAGATGCACGTTGCTGGTCTCCTCGAGGTTCAGCCGCCACTTGCGACTGGTGCACCCCAGGACCTGCCCGATCTCAATGTTGAGTCCGTGGCGGTCCAGCCGATACCGGTCCGCGAAGTTGCAGCTGACGCGGGCCACCTGCCCGTGCTTACGCAGGAGCACGTGGTTGTACGCCCGATTAGTCCCCCGGCCGCGCACCCCCTTCGTGTAGAACTCCGTTTCCACCACGCCGCCTAACCCCGGCCCGCGCCAGCGCACCAGCAGGGGCGCCGGGGGGGGCGGGGGGAGGTGGGCGCCGGGCCCGTCGCCTCCGCGCCGCCGGCGGCACCAGGTAATCTGGCACCACGCCCAGCGGAGCCCCCCGGCAACCCACAGCATAGGCTGAGCTGCAGTGTTGACGATGAAGGCCACGGCACCCAACACGAACGTGAAGATACCCAACGCGAAGCAGAGGACCGCGGTCTCCCACCAGTACCCGAGCATCTTAACGCCCAGCCGATCGATGGCGGATCCAACCCAGCCACCGCTCGTGCGGATCGTGCCCGCGTGGTCGGGAGAGCTCGCCCACGCACCGTAGCCCACGAACTCGAAGACCCAGGCGGCGAAGCCCCAGCCTGGACCTGACTCCGTCCCAGGGGGCGGGGTGGGTGGCGGAGGCGGTGGCGGGGGCGTGCTCCAGCCGGCCCACCAGTGGGGCAGGTGCGGGACCCAACCGCTCCACCCCCAGTATCCATCTGGCCCGCGCGGCTGGTCAAGCTCGCCATCGCCTGTCCGGTTCTCCGGAGCGGATGGCTGCCCAAGCGCGCCCATGGGCCCGTCGCTCTCCTCGCGCGCCGGCGTAGCAGGGCTGCCCGGGGGCTCGCCCTTGCCTACGCGCCCGGTGCCCGCAGGGGTGGTCGTTGTCGTCGACCTCGCCCGCGGCGGCGAGGGAGTGCCTGGCACCCCTGGGGGCTCGGCCTGCAGCCCTCGCCCCTTCCCTCCTTCAGGCGCGGGCTTGGCGGGCGGACCCCGCCCATTACCTTGCCCCCCACCACCTGTCGGCAGGGCTTTCGGTCCGGGCAGGGCTGGCGGCGTCGGCGCTGGGACCTCGTCCCCCGCGCGCCCGAACGGCAGCCAGCTCAGTGCCCCTTGGACCGAGAACGCACCGCCCATAACCAGGATCATCAGGTGCGCCCCAAGGAAGCCCACAGCCATGGCACCACAGCAGCGCCCCCTAGTCCGCGGACTAGCACGGCTGCGGTTATGGCCGCACCGCGGCCCCCCGGAACACCCGCGCGTCGGCCTGAGCCGAACGCTACGGACCCAAAATGGCTACCTGAGCCCACACCCCCTCCCACTTAACCTGCAGTCTACAAACCAATCAGACTATACAAACCGACCGCGACGACGACGACGACGACGTCGACGACGACGACGGCGACGACGGCGACGAGCGAAAGCGAGAGAGAACGACAGCAGGGCCACGAAGGACACGAAGTAGGCCACGAAGGGCGACAGCGGGGACACGGAGGTAATGCGTATGGGGCCACGAAGAGCGCGAACGAACGGGGGCCACGAAGTCCAGATAATGCGGGGCCACAGAAGGCAACGATAGGGGCCACTGAGGGTAGCAACTGGGCCACGTAGGACAGTGAGGGGGCCACAAACGGCGACAGCGGGGCCACGAAGGGCATGCACATGGGGCCACAACGGGCGCGACTCCTGGGTGCCTGGGTGTCGGGAGCGCGGCACTTGAGCAAATTAGAAGAAATTCCAACGCATTGGCGCTATTCTTCGATAAATTGCAAACAAGTCTCCAGCGAGAGCGCGACTCCAGAGCGCCCGGAAAGCGATTCCTGCATCAATTGTAAGGAAGTCCCAAGCGAGAGCGCGATTCCTACATAAAATGCGAGGAAAGCTCGGGCGGGAGCGGGGGTCCTAGCTAAATCGTGAGGAAATCTGAAGCGGGAGCCGTTGCTGTTGCAACCGGGGGACCAAGGGCCAAATTTATCGAGACTTTCCCTGTCAAAAAACAAGTTGCGAGCGTCGAAGGGCACACTTTGGTTGAGAAAAAACAGTATGCACCGGTGGCGGGATCAACAATAAGTATTCTCCAGAAATGAGAATTCAACAACAACAACAACAACAACAACAACAACAACAACAACAACAACAACAACAACAACAACAACAATCATTTTACCCTCATGCGCCATGCTTCCACATGACACATGCATCCATCTGGATAACACACCCCATCATGGGGGATTTTTCTGGCATGCGGGATCCGATATTCCCTCACCCAGATATCCCGCCCAAGAAGGTTTGGCCACCACCTCTTCCGAGGAACTTCAACATCCATAGCTCGGACGGCACATCGCCTTCGCAATCGCCTTGCGCATGCCCCGCATCTCAGAGGGAGAGGAAGAGGAAGAGGAGGGGGAGATGAGAGAGATAGGGAGGGGGAGGAGGAGAAGGGAGGGGGAGGAGGGGGAGGAAGGATGAGTAGTTGTAGTAGCAGCAGTTGATGATATTGTTGTTGCGGCTGTAGCACTAGTAGTAGTGGTAACGGTAGTAGTAGTCCAAGTAAGTAGAACTGGCTTGTGGCAGCCAAGCGTTCATAGCGACGTTGCTTTTTGATCCTCCTTTAATGTCTTCTCTCCCTATCCTTGAGACGCAGAAGTCTCAAAAAGTTGGATGGTTCAGCACATCCAGGAAACCTATCGCTGGACCGGCCCAGATATGGTTCCAGAAGCGGCTCGGGAAGCTGCGCAGGCGCCAGAAGCAGAGAAGCACCACGTACGGGCGCCGGCTCGGGCGTCCGGCCCAAAGCCGCTCCAGAATCGGCCCAGGACGGCTTCCCGGGCGCCGCAAGCAGAAATTCAGCATTTTCAAAAGAAAAATGTGTATTGGAATGGCCTCTTTTCGGCGCGATCGGAACTGCCCGGGCGTCCGGCCCGGGAGCCGGGCCGGGTGCCGGCCGGGCCGGGTGCCGGCCCGAGCTCCGGAATCGGCCCGGACGGCCTCCCGGGCGCCGGAAGCAGAAATTCAGCATTTTCGAAAGAAAAATGTGTATTGGAATGGCCTTTTTTCGGCGCCGCCTCGGAACTCGATTTTCCGGCGCCCGGGCGCCGGCTCGGGCGCCGACCCGGGCGTCCGGCCCGGGAGCTGGGCCGGGTGCCGGCCCGAGCTCCGGAATCGGCCCGGACGGCTTCCCGGGCGCCGGAAGCAGAAATTCAGCATTTTCGAAAGAAAAATGTGTATTGGTGGAATGGTTTTTTTTCGGCGCCGCCTCGGAACTCGATTTTCCGGCGCCCGGGCGCCGGCTCGGGCGCCGACCCGGGCGTCCGGCCCGGGAGCCGGGCCGGGTGCCGGCCCGAGCTCCGGAATCGGCACGGACGGCCTCTCGGGCGCCGGAAGCAGAAATTCAGCATTTTCGAAAGAAAAATGTGTATTGGAATGGCGTTTTTTCGGCGCCGCCTCGGAACTCGATTTTCCGGCGCCCGGGCGCCGGCTCGGGCGCCGACCCAGGCGTCCGGCCCGGGAGCCGGGCCGGGTGCCGGCCCGAGCTCCAGAATCGGCCCGGACTGCCTCCCGGGCGCCGGAAGCAGAAAGCCGGAAGCATCAACATCGGAAAACTGAAAGCGTGGAGCAAAACCGTGGCTCCGTGTCCACCTGGGCTCCACGAATTCGGGAATGATATCTGGAAGGCGGATGGGCCGGAGGCCGAAAGAGGTCTAAAAGTATTGGGAGCACCACTGGGGACCGAAGCATTCGCAGAACAATTCGCCATCAAGCTCTTGGCGGACACGGAGAAGCTAATCAAACTTATTCCTAAGCTCCCGTGTTTGCAGCAAGCTTGGTTGCTGTTGTACTACTGTGCAGTCCCACGCCTCAACCACCTCTTACGCACCACCTCCCCTGCCCGAGTGGCGGCTGCAGCGCGAATGCACGACGACCGCACGCTACGGACATTCCAAACAATATTCTCCATACCACGTGCTACCGACTGGATGGGACAATTGCACGGGTTACCGTTTCATGTGTGGGTAAAACAAGCTCGTCTTCCACTTCGCTTGGGCGGAATGGGCCTACGTGACTCCAGCAGGACGGCGCCGGCAGCATATTGGGCCAGCTGGGCAGACGCTTTACCGAATATCAAGGCACGATTTCCAGATCATGGAGAAGACATCACAACGCATCTCCAACGACTTCAAAACCTTCGCCCAGACGAGCTTCACACAGGGCCCCACTGTCTTCAGGAAGCCGAACTGGCAGGAAAACGTTGTGAAGAAGCTGGATGGCGAGATCGCCCTCGATGGGTGGCAATCGCAAATGGCGCAAGACCTCCTGAACGGTCAGATGCCCAGCAACAAGTTCTCGGTGAATGGCAGCATGGGTGGCAATACCACGCCTCTAACATTGCGGAGACTACGGCACTACAAACTTTGGTGCGCGCGCTTGGAGGGCCCCGCACGAATGCAGCCACACTGGGGAAGGCACGACTACAATCGTGTTCTGGGCCGTATGCCGCCATCTGGCTCACGATCTGCCCGACGACGGAGGCGCTGGACTTAGAGAACTCGTTCATGGACTTTGCTGTCAGACGGCGCCTGGGCATTGCAGTTATGGTAGATGGCGCGGACGTTCACGGACATGCACGTCTGTGTGACAACCTGGGAGCGCGGTGGAACGCTCGTCATTCTGGCATCCTTGCCGCATGGCGGCAAGTGTTCATGGAAGCAGGAGGGCATGTTCCAGACCGGAACGTGGAGCGCATGCTCAGGACCACCCACATTCCGACCGACGTGGACGACAACAGGAGGCTGGACATAGTCGTCCCAGGACTGAGCGTAGCCCGCGGGCGACCGCTTTTCTGCGACACGACTGTTGTGACGCCAATATCCCGGACAGGCCGGCCGCGGGGCGGGACGAGTAATCGGGGTGGCCGGCTTCTGGAGGAAGCTGAACGCAGAAATAACAATACATACCACGAAGTAGTATCATCCGGCTTGGGCGCATTGTACAGCTTAGGGGCAGAAGTGTACGGACGCTGGAGCGCTCAATGCGTTGAGCTCGTGCCGGCTCTTGCACGCGAACGGGCCCGAGGCCTTCACCCTCGAGTCCGCCGGGGCACAGCCCTCGGCCTGCAGCATCGCTGGTGGGGCCTGCTCGGAATTGCCCTCCAACGTAGTGTAGCACACAGTGTTCTGAATGAGTGGGCCGACCTCCCGCGTGAAGTCCGCGAGCCACCGGTGTGCCTGGCCGAATTGCACATGCCGTAGTGCATGTCATTCGGCACCCTCCCTCCTCCTCCTCCTCCTCCTCCTGCGTCTGCTTAGCAGACCTTTTTCCGCTTCCCTTGCGCATTAATTTTCCAGCGCACGCGCCAATCATCTTCCGGGCCTCGCACGTTTCGCTGTGGTTCGCCTGTGCTTTGCCGAAGTCCAAAAAAAAAATCGAAAGAGAAATGTGTATTGGAATGGCCTTTTTTCGGCGCCGCCTGGGAACTCGATTTTCTGGCGCCCGGGCGCCGGCTCGGGCGCCGACCCGGGCGTCCGGCCCGGGAGCCGGGCCGGGTGCCGGCCCGAGCTCCGGAATCGGCCCGGACGGCCTCCCTCCCCATTTTCGAAAGAAAAATGTGTATTGGAATGGTTTTTTTTCGGCGCCGCCTCGGAACTCGATTTTCCGGCGCCCGGGCGCCGGCTCGGGCGCCGACCCGGGCGTCCGGCCCGGGAGCCGCTCTCGGCGGCGAGCAAGAGCACCGAGCCCGAGTAAAAAAGGAGGAAGTCTCGAGCCGGAGCGTTGTTGTTGTTGGGGGGCCGGTTTTGGCGGAACCCCAAAACGCCTGAGCGTGAGCCTCAATTTCAGAGGAAATGCGGCCGGCGCCTCGGCGAGAGCGCCAGGGCGAATATAGGGGGTCCAACAATAATAATTGTTTAGTAATTAAGGTTCAACAACAACAACAACAACAACAACAACAACAACAACAACAACAACAACAACAACAACAACAACAACAACAATCATTTTAAGACTGTTCGCCCTTATCTGCTCGAGTGTCCAATGACGCGTATTTCCCAAAACCCTCGATACCCGCCCTCTTCGTCTTCGATCGAACCCCGCTAGGGGGGTACACCTTTCTTCCCTGCAGGCCGGGCCCCGGCAAGCGGCGGGGCGGCCGCGGACCGTCGGCCTGGCCAACGGCAGCGCTGATCGGCGGGGCGGCCGCGGACCGTCGACCCGACCCCAAGAGGGACGGACAGGGGACCGACCACGACGACGACGACGACGTCGAAGACGACGGCGACGACGACGACGACGGCGACGACGAGCGAAAGCGAGAGCGAGAGAGAACGACAGCAGGGCCACGAAGGGCACGAACTAGGCCACGAAGGGCGACAGCGGGGACACGAAGGTAATGCGTATGGGGCCACGAAGAGCGCGAACGAACGGGGGCCACGAAGTTCAGATAATGCGGGGCCACAGAAGGCAACGATAGGGGCCACTGAGGGTAGCAACTGGGCCACGTAGGACAGTAAGGGGGACACAAGCGGCGACAGCGGGGCCACGAAGGGCATGCACATGGGGCCACAACGGGCGCGACTCCTGGGTGCCTGATTGTCGGGGTCGCGGCGCTTGGGCAAATTGCAAGAAATTCCAACGCAAGGCCAATCTTCAGTAAGTTGCAAGCGGGTCTCCAGCGAAAGCGCGACTCCAGAGCGCCGGGAGAGCGATTCCTGAATAAATTGTAAGGAAGTCCCAAGCGAGAGCGCGATTCCTACATAAAATGCGAGGAAGTCTCGGGCGGGAGCGGGGGTCCTGGCTAAATTGTAAGGAAATCTCAAGCGGGAGCCGTTGTTGTTGTAACCCCGGTGCCGGGGGCCCAGTTTGAGCATCAAGACTTTCCCTGTCAAAAAACAAATTGCGAGCGTCGAGAGGCACACTTTGATTGAGAAAAACAATGTGCACCGGTGGGGGGGGATCAACAATAATTATTCTCCAGAAGTGACACTTCAACAACAACAACCACCACCACCACCGCAACAACAACAACAACAACAACAACAATCATTTTAAGACTGTTCGCCCTTATCTGCTCGAGTGTCCAACAACGCGCAATCCCCAAACCCTCGATACCCGCCCTCTTCGTCTTCGATCGAACCCCTTTGGGAGGATATACCTTTCTTCCCTGCAGGCCAGGCCCTAGCAAGCGGCGGGGCGGCCGCGGACCGTCGGCCTGGCCAGCGGCAGCGCTGATCGGCGGGGCGGCCGCGAACCGTCGACCCGACCCCAAAGGGACAGACAGGGGACCGACCACGACGACGACGACGACGACGACGTCGACGACGACGGCGACGACGACGACACCAGCGACGACGACGACGAGCGAAAGCGAGAGCGAGAGAGAACGACAGCAGGGCCACGAAGAACACGAAGTAAGCCACGAAGGGCGACAGCGGGGACACGAATGGAATGCTTATGGGGCCACGAAGAGCGCGAACGGGGGCCACAAAGGGCAGATGATGCGGGGCCACAAGGGGGCAACGATGGGGCCACTGAGGGAAGCAACTGGGCCACGCAGGACGGTGAGAGGGCCACAAACGGCAACAGCGAGGCCACGAAGGGCATGCACATGGGGCCACAACGGGCGCGAACGAGCGGGGGCCACGAAGGGCATACGTATATCGGGCCGCGGACGGCAAGGACGGGGCCACTGAGGCAGAAACGGGGCCACGAAAGGCAGCGAGGGGGCCACGAAGGGCGACAGCGGGGCCACGAAGGGAATGCATATGGGGCCACCAGGGGCGCGAACGAGCGGGGGCCACGAAGGGCATACATATACGGGGCCACGAAGGGCAGCGAGGGGGCCACGAAGGGCTGCAACGGGGCCACGAAGGGCAGCGAGGGGGCCACGAAAGGCTGCAACGGGGCCACGGAGGGCTGCAACGGGGCCACGAAGGGCAGCGAGGGGGCCACGAAGGGCTGCAACGGGGCCACGAAACAAAGCGAGGGGGCCACGAAGAGCTGTAACGGGGCCACGAAGGGCAGCGATGGAGCCACGAAGGGATGCAACGGGGCCACGAAAGGCAGCGAGGGGCCACGAACGGCTGCAACGGGGCCACGAAACAGCGGCAGCGCTGATCGGCGGGGCGGCCGCGGACCGTCGGCCCGACCCCAAGAGGGACGGACAGGGGACCGACCACGACGACGACGACGTCGACGACGACGGCGACGGCGACGACGACGACGACGACGGCGAGCGAAAGCGAGAGCGAAAGAGAACGACAGCAAGGCCACAAGGGCACGAAGTAGGCCACGAAGGGCAACAGCGGGGACACGAATGGAATGCGTATGGGGCCACGAAGAGCGCGAACGAGCGGGGGCCACGAAGGGCAGATACTGCGGGGCCACAGAAGGCAACGATAGGGGCCACTGAGGGTAGCAACTGGGCCACGTAGGACACATGCATATGGGGCCACGAAGAGCGCGAACGAGCGGGGGCCACGAAGGGCATACATATATGGGGCCACGAAGGGCAGCGAGGGGGCCACGAAGGGATGCAACGGGGCCACGAAACAAAGCGGGGGGCCACGAATGGCTGCAACGGGGCCACGAAGGGCAGCGAGCTCCCGATTCCTAGGTAATCTGTGAGAGAGCCCTAAGCGTGAGCGCGACTCCTGGGTGCCTGGGTGTCGGGAGCGCGGCGCTTGAGTAAATTGCAAAAAAAAAGAACGCAAGGGCGCCTTCTTGTTCTCTTTCATTTTTAAAACAAGTCTCCAACGAAAACGCGACTCCAGAGCGCCTGGACAGCGATTCCTGAATACATTGCAAGGAAGTCCCAAGCGAGAGCGCGATTCCTGAGTAAAATGCGAGGAAGTCTCGAGCAGGGGCGGGGGTCCTGGCTACATTGTGAGAAAGTCTCAAACGGGAGCCGTTGTTGTTGCAACCCGGGGGCCAAGGGCCCACTTTGAGCATCAAGACTTTCCCTGGCAAAAAAAAACAGGGTGCGAACGTCGAGGGGTGCACTTTGATTGAGAAAAACACTATGCACCGGTGGGAGGGGGCCAGCAATAATTATTATTCAGAAACCAAAATTCAACAACAACAGCAACAACAACAACAACAGTAACAATCATTTTGCAGCTGTTCGCCCTTATCTGCTCGAGTGTCCACTGCCGCCTATTTCCCAAACCCTCGATACCCGCCCTCTTCGTCTTCGATCGAACCCCTTTTGGGGGGTATACCTTTCTTCCCTGCAGGCCGGGCCCCGGCAAGCGGCGGGGCGGCCGCGGACCGTCGGCCTGGCCAGCGGCAGCGCTGATCGGCGGGGCGGCCGCGGACCGTCGACCCGACCCCAAGAGGGACGGACAGGGGACCGACCACGACGACGACGACGTCGACGACGACGGCGACGACGACGACGACGGCGACGAGCGAAAGCGAGAGCGAAAGAGAACGACAGCAGGGCCACAAGGACACGAAGTAGGCCACGAAGGGCAACAGCGGGGACACGAAGGGAATGCGTATGGGGCCACGACGAGCGCGAACGAGCGGGGGCCACGAAGGGCAGATAATGCGGGGCCACAGAAGGCAACGATAGGGGCCACTGAGGGTAGCAACTGGGCCACGTAGGACAAATGCATATGGCATATGGGGCCACGAAGAGCGCGAACGAGCGGGGGCCACGAAGGGCATACATGGTCCAGGGTTTGGGCCCCCCCCCCAATGCTGATGCCATTGGCCCCCCTCCCCCCCCGCGCGATGGTCCCCCCCGCCCCCCCCTTGTGGGCGTGGCGTGGTGTTGCGCTGCGGTTCCCCCCCCCCTGTGGATGTGGTGTGGTGCTGTGGTGGATCAGAGGTGGGCGTGGCGTGGTGTTGCACTGCGGTGCCCCCCTCCCCCCCCCTGTGGATGTGGTGTGGTGCTGTGGTGGTTCAGAGGTCGTCGTCGTCGTCGTCGTCGTCGTCGTCGTCGTCTCGTCGTCCTCGTCGTCCTCGTCGTCCTCGTCGTCCTCGTCGTCCTCGTCGTCCTCGTCGTCATCGTCGTCGTCATCGTCGTCGTCGTCGTCATCGTCGTCGTCGCCGTCGTCATCGTCGTCATCGTCGTCGTCGCCGCCGCCGCCGGCGTCGTCGCCGCCGCAGCCGTCGTTGTCGTCGTCGTGGTCGTCGTCGTCGTCGTCGTCGTCGCCGTCGTCGTCGTCGTCGTCGTCGTCGTCGTCGTCGTCGTCGTCGTCGTCGTCGTCGTCGTCGTCGTCGTCGCGTCGTCGTCGTCGTCGTCGACCTCTGGGACCATACCATCTGGGGGGGGGGCCCGAGGGAATCCTGGGACCATACCATCTGGGGGGGGGGGGGCCGTGAAAAAAAGAGAACGCCCCAGGAATCCGTTCCCGTTCCCGTTCCCGTTCCCGCTCCCGTTCCCGTTGTCGTCGTCATCGTCGTCGTCGTCGTCGTCGTCGTCCCGTCGTGGTCGTGGTCTCCGTCCACCCTGAAGGGGGGTCAAGAGGGAGGATCCAAGCTGCGGACGTTTGGAGGCTTGTTGGGCTCTCCTGAGAGGCCTCTCGGGGGGCTCTTGGAAGCATGTTGCAAGTCTCTTGGGGCCCGTAGGGGTCTTCTTGGGGACGTCAGGGCGGAGGACCTGGGGGTCTCCTGGGAGTTCGTTGGCGGTCTCGGAAGGTCTCTGTCAAACGCCTACGGCGAATCACCGCCGCCCCTTGCCTTTTGGAAACGCCGACGCGGCCAAGCGTTACGGCGAAGTTTGGCCCAGGTGTTGGACCAGGTGTTCCCCCGGCCGTTGTTGAAACCCTTGGGAAAACACTTGGGTGAGGAAGATGGGGGAGGAGCAGGATAGAGGGGGATGATGGTGATGATAACGAAGAGGCACATGAGATGATAAGGAGGGGGGGGGAGGCCTCTTGGAGGCATTTTGGGGCTTCCTGCGGGCTTTTGGAGGCCACTTGGGGCCATCTGGACTCCTTTTCGGGCAATCTTGGCTGTCTTGGAGGGCATCTTCGGTCGCCTCGGGGGCCATGCAGGGCCGTCCTGGCAGTCTTCGACGGCCTGCTGGCCGTCCTGGAGGCCACATTGGACCATCTTAGCATGCTTGCGTGTCTTAGGCCATCTTGGAGGCAATCTTATCCGTCCAGGAGGCCATCTTGGCCGTCGTGGAGGCCATCCCCAGCGTAGCCCACCCAGCCATGGTTCTGTTAATGCGCTAGTGCATATCCAGCTGCCTGCGGCAATTCCCGCCACCGTGGTGATGATGATGACGATGCTGATGACAATGATGATGATGATGATGATGATGATGATGGTGATGATGCTGATGGTGATGATGCTGATGATGAGGACGATGAGGATGATGATGCTGATGCCGACGATGATTATGATCACGACAATGATGATGACGATGATGATGATGATGACGGTGACAATGACGATAACGATGACGATGATGATGATGTTGATGAGCAGTAGTAGTAGTAGTAGTAGTAGTAGTAGTACTACTACTAGTAGTAGTAGTAGTAGTAGTAGTAGTAGTAGTCGTAGTAGTCGTAATAGTAGTAGTCGTAGTCGCAGTCGTAGTAGTAGTGGGAGTAGCAGTAGTAGTAGTAGTAATAGTAGTAGTAGCAGTAGTAGTAGTAGTAGTAGAAGTAGTATAGTAGTAGGAGTAGTAGTAGTAGCAGTAGTAGTAGAAGTGGTAGTAGAAGAAGTAGTAGTAGTACTAGTAGTAGCAGTAGTAGCAGTAGTAGTAGTAGAAGTAGTAGAAGTAGCAGTAGTAGTAGTAGTAGTGGTAGTAGTAGTAGTACCAGTTGTAGTAGTAGTAGTAGTAGTACTAGTAGTAGTAGTAGTAGTAGTAGTAGTAGTAGTAGTAGTAGTAGTAGTAACAGTAGTAGTAGTAGTAGTAGTAGTAGTAGTAGTACTAGTAGTAGTCGTAGTCGTAGTAGTAGTGGTAGTAGTAGTAGTAGTAGTAATTGTTGTAGTAGTAGTAGTAGTAGTAGTCGTCGCCGTAGAGTAATAGTAGTAAGAGTACTAGTAGTTGTAGTAGTAGTAGCAGCAGAAGTAGTAGTAGTAGTAGTAGTAGTAGTAGTAGAGTGGTAGTAGAGTAGTAGTAGTAGTAGTAGTAGTAGTAGTAGTACTACTACTACTACTACTAGTAGTCGTAGTAGTACTAGTAGTAGTAGTACGGGTAGTAGTGGTACCAGCAGTAGTAGTAGAATTAGTAGTAGTATTGGTAATAGAGTAGTAGTAGTAGTAGTAGTAGTAGCAGCAGCAGCAGCAGCAGCAGTAGTAGTAGTAGTAGTAGTAGTAGTAGTAGTAGTAGTAGTAGTAGCAGAGTAGTAGTAGTAGTAGTAGTAGTAGTAGTCGTAGTCGTAGTAGTAGTGGCAGTAATAGTAGTAGTAGCAATAGTAGTGATAGGATTAGTAGTAGTAGTCGTCGTCGTAGCAGTAGTAGTAGTAGTAGTAGTAGTAGAGTAGTAGAGTAGTAGTGGTAGTAGTAGTAGTAGTAGTAGTAGTAGTAGTAGTAGTAGTAGTAGTAGTAGTAGTAGTAGTAGTAGCAGTACTAGTAGTATATGTAGTCGTAGCACGAGTAGTTTCGTAGTAGTACATTAGTAGTAGCAGTAGTAGTAGTAGTAGTAGTAGTAGTAGTCGTAGTAGTCGGACGTAGTGTAGTAGTAGTAGTAGTAGTAGTAGTAGTGGTAGTAGTAGTAGGTAGTAAGTAGTCAGTAGGTAGCTATAGTCAGTAGTAGTAGAAAAACTAGAGTAGTAGTAGTAGTAGTGGTCAGTAAGTCTCTAATGTAGTACTAATAGATAGTAGTAGTCGTAGTAGTAGTAGTAGTAGTAGTAGTAGTAGTAGTAGTAGTAATAGTAATAGTAGTAGTAGTAGTAGTAGTAGTAGTAGTAGTAGTAGTAGTAGTAGTAGTAGTAGTAGTAGTAGTAGTAGTAGTAGTAGTAGTAGTGCGTAGTAGTACGTAGTAGTACGTAGTAGTACGTAGTAGTACGTAGTAGTCCGTAGTAGTACGTAGTAGTAATACGTAGTAGTAATACGTAGTAGTACGTAGTAGTAGTAGTAGTAGTAGTAGTAGTAGTAGTAGTAGTAGTAGTAGTAGTAGTAGTAGTAGTAGTAGTAGTAGTAGTAGTAGTAGTAGTATAGTAGTATAGTAGTAGTAGTAGTAGTAGTAGTAGTAGTAGTAGTAGTAGTAGTAGTAGTAGTAGTAGTAGCAGTAGTAGTAGTAGTAGTAGTAGTAGTAGTAGTAGTAGTAGCAGTAAGCCTCTGGGAGGCCTCTGGGAAGCCTCTTGGGTCGTCTGGGAGGCCCTGGGAGGCCGTGGGAGGCTTGCCGTTCCTGTTCCCGTTCGCGTTTCTTGGGTCGGCTAGAAAGGGGGTAGACGGGCACGCGACCCGGCGGGAACGGAACGGGAACGGGAACAAGAACGGAACGGGAACGGGAACGAGAACGGGAACGGAACGGGAACGGGAACGAGAACGGGAACGGAACGGGAACGGGAACGGGAACGGGAACGGGAACGGACCTATAGGGCGAAACAAAGCGAGGGGGCCACGAAGGGCTGCAACGGGGCCACGAAACAAAGCGAGGGGGCCACGAAGGACTGCAACGGGGCAACGAAGGGCAGCGAGGGGGCCACGAACGGCTGCAACGGGGCCACAAAGGGCAGCGAGAGGGGCCACGAACGGCTGCAACGGGGCCACGAAGGGCTGCGACGGTGCCACGACGGGCAGCGAGGGGGCCACGAAGGGCAAGGATATCCCAATTCCTAGGTAATCTGTGAGGGAGTCCTGAGCGTGAGCGCAACTCCTGGGTGCCTGGGTGTCGGGAGCGCGGCGCTTATTGCAAGAAATTCCAACGCAAGGGCACTGTTCTTCAGTAAATTGCAAGCACGTCTCCAGCGAGAGCGCGACTCCAGAGCGCCGGGAGAATAAACTCTAAGGAAGTCCCAAGCGAGAGCGCGATTCCTGAATAAAGCGCGAGGAAGTCTCGGGCGGGAGCGGGGGTCCTGGCTAAACTGTGAGGAAGTCTAAGGCGGGAGCCGTTGTTGTTGCAACCCGGGGGCCAACGACACAGTTTGACCCTCAAGACTTTCCCTGCTACAGAAGACAGGGTGCGAGCCCCGGGAAGGGCACTTCAATCGAAAAAAAAATAAATGTGCACCGGACAAGGGGATCAACAGTAATTGTTCTTCAAAAGTGAGAGTTCAACAACAACAACAACGACGGCTGCCGTCTGAGACTTCCTCACAAGGTGTTCCCACTCGCGCTCTCGCGCGGGACTTCCTCACACAACTTACGCACGAGTCGCGCTCTCGCGTGGAACTTCCTCGCAATGTTTTCAAAAAGCTGCGCCCAGGACGCTCAGGAATCACGCTCTCGCTGTGGAGTTCTTTACGAATGATTTGGGAACCGCGCTATCGCTGGAGACATCCAAGCGATTCATCTAGGACGCACGCTTCAGCAACCCGCCTGCCCTTTGTCCCTTCCTTCCACCCGTCCTCTCTTCCCCTGCCTTAGGGGCTGCACGAAATACCCGTCGCAGGTTAAAACATAACCCCCTAAGGGGGCACGAAAATAAAATAATAAATATACACATATATATCTTATATATTAAGTATATATATCATATAGCATACTCATATATAATATAGATTTCGTAACTCGTAAGGGGGTACGATCGAAGACGGAACAGGCGGGGATCGACGGGTTGGAGAATACGTATTAAAAATGACGCGAGCAGATAAGAGCGAACAGTCGTAACATGATTGTTGCTGCTGTTGTTGTCGGTATTGTTGTTGTTGTTGTTGTTGTTGTTGTTGTTGTTGTTGTTGTTGTTGTTGTTGTTGATTTATCATGTCTAAGAACAATTGTTGTTGAGCCCCCTTCCAAGGCATGAGCGATTCTTGCCCCGGTGCCGGTGCCGGTGCCGGTGCCAGTGCCGGTGCCGTTGCCGGTGCCGGTGCCGGTGCCGGTGCCGGTGCCGGCGCCGGTGCCAGTGCCGGTGCCGGTGCCGGTGCCGGTGCCAGTGCTGGTTGTCGGTAAGCCCGGTCGCCGGTTGCGGTGCCTAGGTGCCCGGTGCCCAGCTTCAGGTGCCGGTTGCCCGGCTGCAGCTTCCGGTGCCGGTGCTGGATGCCGGGCCGGTCTGCCGGTGCCGGTGCCGGTGCCGGTGCCGGTGCCGGTGCTGGTGGCCGGTGCCGGTGGCCGGTAGCCGGTGCTGGTGCCAGTGCCGGGGCCGGTGCCGGTGCCGGTGCTGGTGCTGGTGGCCGGTGCTGGTGCGGCTTCTTGTTTTCCCAGAACATCCTCTCCTTCTCCCTCCGCCTCCCGCCTCCCAGTGCCCCTTCCGCCCCTCCAAGGAGGCCCCGCCTGAGCGAGGAGAGTATCGGAAACCCATACTATTTACATGGTTTCGTGCCCTTCCCACCTCTCCAGAGAGGCCCCGCCTGAGCGAGGAGGGTATCCCCCCCTTCCAACGAAGCCCCGCCTGAGCGAGGAGGGTATCGGAAACCCATACTATTTACATGGTTTCGTGCCCCTCCCACCCCTCCAGGGAGGCCCCGTCTGAGCGAGGAGGCTATCGGAAACCCATACTATTTACATGGTTCCGTGCCCTTCCATCCCCTCCAGGGAGGCCCCGCCTGAGCGAGGAGGGTATCCGAAACCCGTGCTGTTTACATGGTTTCGTGCCCTTCCCACCTCTCCATGGAGGCCCTGCCTGAGCGAGGAGGGTATCGGAAACTAATACAGATTACATGGTTTGCCCCGCCTGAGCGAGGAGGGTATCGGAAACCCATATCATTTACATGGTTTCATGCCCTTTCCATCCCTCCAGGGAGGCCCCGCCTGAGCGAAGAGGGTATCGGAAACCCATACTATTTACATGGTTTCGTGCCCTTCCCACCTCTCCAAGGAGGCCCCGCCTGAGCGAGGAGGGTATCCGAAACCCATGCTATTTACATGGTTTCGTGCCCCTCCCACCCCTCCAGGGAGGCCCCGCCTGAGCGAGGAGGGTATCGGAAACCCATATCATTTACATGGTTTCATGCCCTTTCCATCCCTCCAGGGAGGCCCCGCCTGAGCGAAGAGGGTATCGGAAACCAATACTATTTACATGGTTTCGTGCCCTTCCCACCTCTCCAAGGAGGCCCCGCCTGAGCGAGGAGGGTATCGGAAACCCATGCTATTTACATGGTTTCGTGCCCCTCCCACCCCTCCAGGGAGGCCCCGTCTGAGCGAGGAGGCTATCGGAAACCCATGCTATTTACATGGTTCCGTGCCCCTCCACCCCCTCCAGGGAGGCCCCGTCTGAGCGAGGAGGGTATCGGAAACCCATACTATTTAAATGGTTTCGTGCCCCTCCCACTGACACGGGTGAGGAGGGAGGGAGAACATTACCTATCCATCTCACGTCCTACTCCTCCCAGTGAGGAGGGTGAGGAGGAGGGGGAGTTCTGCGATGAGGAAGGCTTCATCATGATGATGGTGATGACGATGGTTATACTGCTGTTCACGATGACGATGACAATGGCGATAATGGTGATGGACGATGGCGATGGCGATAACGGTGATTATGATGATGCTGATGATGATGACGATGATGGTGATGGCGATGACGATGATGACAACGATGGCGACGACGACGAGGATGATGATGCAGATGCTGGTGATGATGACGATGCTGCTGCTGATGCTGACGCTGCTGGTGCTGAGGATGATGATGACGACGATGATGCTGATGATCATGACGTCCACGATGATGCGGACGATGACGATGCCAAGGACGGTGATGGTGATGATGATGACGATGCTGATGAAGATGGTGATGATGATGACGATGGTGGCGACGACGATGATGATGATGACGATGACGCTGGCGATGATGATGATGATGCTGATATATGATGATGGGGATGATGATGATGATGATGGTTATGATGATGCCGATGATGCTGACGATGATGATGATGATGATGTCGATGATTTTGATACTGTTGCTGATAACGATGATGCTGATGATGACGACGACGACGGGGTGACGACGATGCTGCTAATGATGCTGATGATGACGACGATGATGCTGGTGGTGATGATGATGATGATGCCGAGGATGAGGAGGACGAGGAGGAGCAGGACGACGTGAAGGAGGAGGAGGAGGACTCGCTTGAACGAGGAGGGTCGCGGACACCATTACTCTTTACCAGGTTTCGTAGGCCTCCCCCCTTCCAGCGGGGCCCCGCCAGAGCGAAGAGGGTATCAAGAACCCGTACTATTTGCAAGGCTTCGTTTCCTGAGCACCTGTCCTCCCTCCTCCTTTCTTTCGTCTGCCCTTTCGTGCGTACTTACTCGTTCGATGAGCTTCTCCGTCGTGTTGATGTTGTCGTACCCCATGGGTCCCACGAAACTGTTAATATCTTTATGTGGGGAACTCCGTTTGCATAATTTTAACATTGATTGGACTGCAATCGATTCCACTGGGTTTGCACTTGATTGGCTTGCAACCGATTGGATTGCAACCGCTGGGGGGGCGCACAGGGCAGCGACGAGGAGGCGGCGACGGGACGGTGACGGCGACGAGCAAGGAACCGCCAGACCGACCCTCAGGCCAAGACGACGGGCGGCGACGACGCAGCAAGGGGGGGCGACGGCAAGGACGGAAAACCAGACCGCCCCTCAAGCCCAGACGACGACGGGCGGCGACAGGGCGGCAACGGCGAGGAGGAGAGAGCCGCCAGACCGCCCCTCAGACGACCCAGCTAATACTAGGAAAGAAGAGAGAAGGCCCCCTAAGTGCAAGCACTGTTTGGGAAATGTCATGATGTTCAATGTCAATGATGTTTTTCATCCGGTGCCAGTGCTGGCGCCGGCGCCGGTGCCGGTACCGGTGCCGGTGCCAGGGCTGGTGCCGGTGCGGTTGCGGGTGCGGGTGCCGGTGCCGGTGCTGGTGCCGGCGACGGCGCTGGTGCCCGTGCCGGTGCCGGTGCCGGTGCCGGTGCCGGTGCTGGTGCCGGTGCCGGTGCCGGTGCCGGTGCCGGTGCCGGTGCCGGTGCCGGTGCCGGTGCCGGTGCCGGTGCCGGCGCCGGTGCCGGTGCCGGTGCCGGTGCCGGTGCCGGTGCCGGTGCCGGTGCCGGTGCCGGTGCCGGTGCCGGTGCCGGTGCCGGTGCTGGTGCCGGTGCCGGTGCCGGTGCCGGTGCGGGTGCCGGTGCCGGTGCCGGTGCCGGTGCCGGTGCCGGTGCCGGTGCCGGTGCCGGTGCCGGTGCCGGTGCCGGTGCCAGTGCCGGTGCCGGTGCCGGTGTCGGTGCCGGTGCCAGTGCCGGTGCCGGTGCCGGTGCCAGTGGGCGAGAATCGTTCTATAGTGCCCCTTCCTGGTAACCAAATTATTTTTCACTTAAAATGCTTATCCCGGGGCTCGCACCCTGTTTTTTTTTTTTGCAAAGGAAAACGAGGTGTTACCGAACATGGTTGTTGGCCCACAGTTTACAACAACAGCGGTTCCCGCCTGGGGCTTCCACACAACCGCTGTTGGCGTAACAGAAACGCCCATTCACAGACGTTGTTTCGACGGTGCCGCCCCCAAGCCCCCCATTTCAATGTTGCGTTCGCGGTCGTTGGGGGTGCAAACGTCGGCACAAAAAAAAGCCCAAAACTCCACCGCCAAGGCAATCCCGTTTTCAATATTGACATTGGGGGGCACGGGGGCTCTGAACACAGCAGCGTTGTCCATTATGCCCGGTGGGCGTTTTTCACGCCAGCGGCGGAATTGATACAAGAACCCCGCTCTCACGTGGGACTTCCTTGCAATTCAATCTGACGCCGCGCCCTCCAGACTCATGAATACGCTCCAGCTGTGGATTTCGTCACGATTCATGTGGGAACCGCGCTATCAACCGAAACACTCTCGCGATTCATGCACGACGCACGTTTCCGCAAACCACCTGCCCCTTGTCCCGTCCTTCCATCCGTCCTCTCCTCTCCTGCCTTCGGGGCTGCACGAAATACTCGTTGCAGAAACCCCTGAGGGGCCACAACCGAAGAAGAAGAGGGCGGGTTTCGAGGGTTTGGGATATACGTGTTGAGAGCACGCGAGCAGATCAGAGTGAACAGTCTTAAAATGGTTGTTCTTGTAGATGTTGCTGTTGCCGTTGTTGTTGAGATCTCATTCTTGGAAAAACAGTCACTGCTGATCCCCCCATCGGTGCACATTGTACTCGTTGAAGTGGAGTGCCCCTCTCAGGGCTCGCACACTGCTTTTTTCTGGGAAAATCTTCCTGCTCAGAAATGTGCCCCTGGCCCCAACTTTACAACAACAACAGCAATAACAACAACTGCAACAACGGCTCCTGCCTGATACTTCCTCACAATGTACTCCCTAATCGCCCTCTCGCGCGGGACTTCCTCACAATGTATGCAGGAATCGCGCTCTCTCGCGTTCCTCGCAATGTATTCGAACGCCGCGCCCTCGACACTCAGGAATCATGCTCTCGCTTTGGCTTTTCTCGTGATGTACTTGGGAATTACGCTATCGTTCGAAATTTCCTTGCGATTCATACCGGGCTCACGCTTCAGCAACCCGCCTGCTCGACCTGGCCGCCTGGGCCTGCCTTCCCGACCCGCCTGCTAGGGTCCGCCCGTCCGATCTACCCGTCGGGTTCTACGACGTGTTTTCTGTTCCTAACCCCCCTTCTGTAAATTTGTCTCGTGCTCCATCCTTCTGCCTCCTCCTTCCATCCGTCCTTTCTTCCCCTGCCTTAGGGGCTGCATTACATGCACGTTGCAGGTAAGGAAAATATACCCCCAAGGGGGTACGATCGAAGACGAAGAGGGCGGGCACCGAGGGTTTAGGATATACGTGTTGAGTGGCACGCGAGCAGGTCGGAGCGAACAGTATCAAACTGATTGTGGCTGTTGCTGACATTGCCGTTGTTGTAAGCCCGAGGCACGGGGAACAGTTTGGAGACGCAAGACTTTCCATGGTAAAGATAACAGGGTGCGAGCCCCGGGAGGGGCATTCCAATTGAAAAAGCACATCATATGTTATCGGAGGGGGGATCCACCAACGTTTTTCTCCCGAGATGAAAATCCAACTACAGTAAGTTCAAGACTGCTCGCTCTTACCTGCTCGCGTGTCAGTCAACATGTATATCCCAGACACTCGATACCCGCCATGTTCGTCTTCGATCGTACCCATCTTGTAGGTCTATCTCCCTTACTTGCCGCTTGTAATTGGCGCAGCCCCCAAAACAGGAAGGGAAGGGAGACAGGACAAAACATACAGTGAGGGCTTTGGCTAAGGAAGCATTGGAAAAAGAACCCAGGGTCTGGAAGCATTGGTATAGCGAGGGAAAAGAGGAACCAAGACAGTTCCTTCAAACCACCCCCGATACGTTCACATGCCGGTTGACATCTCACTAGCAAGAAAGTTCCACTGACTGCAGGAAAGGGTATGGAGAAGGAGGAGGAGGGGGTGGGCGAAGAGGAAAAGGTGGGCGAGGAGGATAAGGTGGATAAGTCAGAAGGATGGCACCGTTTCTGGAACGAAGCAGACCTCCTCCAGCTTCAGGGAGCCGAAGAGGAGAGAGGTGATTGACAGCCGATCCAGCACCTGCCGCGGGCTGGAGGCGGACGGCCCGCTCCGACATGCCTGGATCCCCCATTGGTGGGCACCTCTCGGGCGACGACTTCTGCTTTCGCCGGCGTCCGCCCGCCTTGCGCCGGCGAGCCCGCCCCCAGTTTTGCTTCCGCCATCTTCGGCCCACCTTCCGCCCGCCATCCGCCTTCTTCCGCCAAAGAGGGGACATCACTGCATTGATCCATCGGAGGCCAGGCCTTCTCCCGGAGCGCCCCACACGGAAATTCAAACGACTGGGGCCCCTACAGCTGCGGACAAGAGCGAGCGGGGCGGCACAAAAGAGGCCAGGATGGGCAGGCCCGAGCGAGCAGAGCGACCCTCTCTTGTCATCCACTAGGCCAAGCCTTCCTTGAACCGCCGCAGGACATGCAACAGCGAGCTGAAGAGGATCATCCGTCCCAAAAGCAAATGCGCGCGGGCATGAATTCTCGACTTCGGACTTTTCATAACAGCGAAGATCCGCCGATCCGGCGTGTGAGTCTCTGAGAGCGTGGGCTTGAGCTCGCTCAGGCTTCGCTCTGCCAGGGGGGGGGGACGTAATTCAATGCACGGAAGGGGGGCGAACCTAATTCGGAGCTCGGGCGAGGGGGGGGGCGTAGTTCGGAGCACGGGGGGGGAGGGGGGCGTAACTCAGAGCACGGGGGGGAGGGCGGGCGGGACGTCATTCGGAGCCCTGGCGGGGACCTGGGGACGTAACTCAGAGCACGGGGGGAGGGGGTAGGGGCGTAATTTCGGCGGAAACACGGGAAAGGGGGGTGGGAGCGTACATTTGAGCGCACAGGGGGTAGGAGAAGGTGGGGCGGGGGAACCTAACTCGGAGCACGGGAGGAAAACGGGGAGGAAAGGGGGGGGGGGCTCAGGGGGGTGATGCAATCAGACATCCGGCGTCTAGGGGGGGGACTAATTCAGAGCTCGCAGGGGGAGGGGGGGGGCGTAAATTCGGAGCACGGGAAGGCGGAGGGGGGGGGGGGGGGGGGGGGGGGGGGGGGGGGGGGGGGCGTAACTCAGAGGCGGGTGGAGGAGGGGCGGGCGGGACGTCCATTGGGAGCACTGGGGGGGGGGATTAACTCAACGCCAAACACGGGGGGGGATGGTGGGGGAGCGTAATTCGAGCTCGGGAGGAGGGGGAGCGCAGCATTGAGAGCACAGGGGGGAGTAAGTGGAGGAGGGGGGGCCTAATTCTGAGCACGGGAGGAGTACGTGGAGGAGGGGGGCGGGGACGTAATTCAGTGCACGGGGGAGGATAGGGGGGGGACCTAATTTGGAGCACGGGGAAGGGGGGGGGGGGGAGCGTAACTCAGAGCACGGGAGGGAGGGGGATGCAAGTCAGAGCACGGAGGGGGGGAGGGGGAGGGGGAGTGTAACTCGGAGCACGGGGGGGGGCGGACGCCATTCCCGACGCCATTCAGTGCTCGGGAGCCGAGGGTTTTTTTTTTTGTTGCAAAGGGGGTGGGGAACGCCATTCCCGACGCCATAGCCTCGGCCCCGGCCCCAGTCCCGGCCCCGGCCCCAGCTCCGGTCTGGCCCCGAGTCCCGGCTCCTGGCACCAGTCCCGGCCTCGGTCCCGGCCCCGGCCCAACTTTAAGGCCCACCCCAAACTATTTCAACATAGATATCGAATAGATGTAATACATCTTAGCAAGAGTTGTAACATAGTTTTCTACTAATCATACAATCGATGTCACAATTATTCCCAAACGATTTCCTATGTATACATCTAAAACAGCATGATGCACAGTATTATATACTGATCCCAGCAAAGCAACCTAACAGCGATGTGTAGGAACATATCTGGAAGCATTCCCCTTAAGATTCAGATGAGAATCCAGTTGTAGAATTCTGCAGTTCTCGCAGTCGTAGTCGCATTCGCGATGACAGTCGCAGCGGCAACGGCAGTCGCAGTCACAGCCTCAGCCTCAGCCTGCCTCAGCCTCAGCCTGCCTCAGCCTCAGCCTGCCTCAGCCTCAGCCTCAGCCTGCTTCAGCCTCAGCCTCAGTCTGCCTTCAGCCTCACCTCAGCCTCAGCCTGCCTCAGCCTCAGCCTGCATCAGCCTCAGCCTGCATCAGGCCTGACCCTCAGCCTCACCCTGCTCAGCATCAGTCCGCCTCAGCCTCAGCCTCAGCTGACCCCTGCCTCAGCCTCAGGCCCCCTGCTCAACCTCCGCCTCAGTCCTGCCGTCTGCCGTCGGCCTCTGGCCTCGGCCAGCCTGCCTCAGCCTCACCTGCATCAGCCTCAGCCTCAGCTCATCCTGAGCCTGCCTCAGCTCACCTGTCTCAGTCCTCAGCCTCAGGGCCTCAGCTCCTCAGCCTCAGCCTCACCTGCTTCAGCTCTTCCGATCAGCCTGCCTCATCCTCAGCCTGCATCAGCCTCAGCCTCAGCCTCAGCCTCAGCCTGCATCAGCCTCAGCCTGCCTCAGCCTCAGCCTCAGCCTGCCTCAGCCTCAGCCTCAGCCTGCTTCAGCCTCAGCCTCAGTCTGCCTTCAGCCTCGCCTCAGCCTCAGGCTGCCTCAGCCTCGGCCTGCATCAGCCTCAGCCTCAGCCTCAGCCTGCCTCAGCATCAGCCTGCCTCAGCCTCAGCCTCAGCCTGCCTCAGCCTCAGCCTCAGCCTCAGCCTGCTTCAGCCTCAGCCTCAGTCTGTCTTCAGCCTCGGCCTCAGCCTCAGCCTGCCTCAGCCTCAGCCTGCATCAGCCTCAGCCTCATCCTCAGCCTGCCTCAGCATCAGCCTGCTTCAGCCTCAGCCTCAGCCTGCCTCAGCCTCAGCCTCAGTCTGCTTCAGCCTCAGCCTCAGTCTGCCTTCAGCCTCGGCCTCAGCCTCAGCCTGCCTCAGCCTCAGCCTGCATCAGCCGCAGCCTCAGCCTCAGCCTGCCTCAGCATCAGCCTGCTTCAGCCTCAGCCTCAGCCTGCCTCAGCCTCAGCCTCAGTCTGCTTCAGCCTCAGCCCCTGCCTTCATCCTCTGGCCCCCCAGCCTCAGCCCTGCCTCAGCCTCAGCCTGCATCAGCCGCACCTCAGCCTCACCTCGGCCTCAGCATCACCTGCCTCAGCCTCAGGCCATCAGCCTGACATCGCCCCACCAGAACAGCCTCAGCCTGCATCCAGCCTCGGCCTCAGCCTCCGCCTCACATCAGCCTGCCTCAGCCTCAGCCTCAGCCTGCCTCAGCCTCAGCCTCACCTCTTCAGCCTCAGCCCATGTCTGCCTTCAGCCTCAGCCTCAGCCTCAGCCTGCCTCAGCCTCAACCCTCCTCAGCATCCAAAATGTGGCCCGGGAATGAGTTCTGGGAACTCGAAGACCACGAAGTGGCCTACAGTTGGCTCCGGGCATCCAAAATGTACGCCGGGAATGGAGTTCTGGGAACTCGAAGACCACGAAGTGGCCTACAGTTGGCTCCGGGCATTTAAAATCATGCCCAGGAATGGAATTCTGGGAACTCGAAGAACACGAAGTGGCCTACAGTTGGCTCCGGGCATTCAAAATCATGCCCAGGAATGGAGTTCTGGGAACTCGAAGACCACGAAGTGCGATACTGTTGGCTAACAAAAAGGAGTCCCCGGATTCCCCCGGATCCCGTCCGGATCCCGCCCAGACCCCCCTGGGGAGTCATGATGCTCTCTCTTGACACTACTAGAAACCTATCAGTCTTCGCTGTTAAGTAACTATAGTATGCAGAAAACTGGAAGACATGTATAATATATGTGTATTTGTTCTGTCTCCTTGTTATTATTGCTAAACTGACAGATCTTACTCATGACGATGCATCGCGAGCATTGCTCGCTTCGGAAACCCATCGAGTTTGATCATGCCGTGACATCGCGAGAACTGCTCGCGCGTGCGCATGCATGACGATGATGACGATGATAGGTGAGCACCGTGGCGCCAATCTGCTTCCGTGAGAAAATGCCCACACCAGCGCGCGGTTCGCCATCAGGGCCAGTCGCCGCAACGGCGGTGAAAGCCTTCCATCCTCGAGCACGCGACCACTCCTGGGCCCTGAGGATGTCCGCCGACCCCTTGTGAGTCTCTAGGCGCGCGATAAAACCAACAATTTGATTCCCCGCCCCGGGCCGGGCCCGACCCCGGACCGAACGCGCCACGCAGCAGCGGAGGGCTCCAAAACTGGCCAAGAAGGCGCCAAAACGCTCCCCAGACGGTCCCAGGGGGCCACGATTCGCGGAAATATCGCCCCCGGACGCCCACGATGGCCTCCAGGCGGCCTCCGAAGCTGCCGAGACGCCCGAAAAGGCCCCCAAGATGCGCCCCAAGAGGGTCCCAAGAAACAAATTACCCCAGTGCGACCCTACCTAGAAGTTGGGGCCACTAGGAAAGCAGCATTAGTTGCTATGCTATGCTATGCTATGCTATGCTATGCCATGCTATGCTGCGCTATGCGATGCTATGCTATGCTATGGTATGCTATGCTGCGCTATGGTATGATATGATATACTATGCTATGTTATGATATGCCATGCCATGCTATGCTATGTCATGCTGCGCTGTGATATGCTAAGCTGTGCTATAGTATGCTATGCTCGGCTGCGCTATCCTATGCTATAAAATATGATGCTAGTGTGTGATATGGTATGCTATGAGTTGCTGCGCTATGATATGATATGTTATGATATGATTGGTTATGTTATATGATGCTACGCTATGCTATGATAATGCAGCGCTGCGCTATGCTAATCTAAGCGAAGCTAACCCTCTAGGCAGAGCCTAGGTCGGGAATTCCACCCATGCTAATTACCCGAACAGAAAACTAAACTGGCAACGCGGCTGGCACACACGAGCGCCACAAAATGCACCCACAGATCCGTGAAGGTAAGCTAAGCTAAGATAAAACTGAGCTAAGATGAAGCGAAGCTAAGCTAAGATGAAATAAGCTAAGCTAAGATGAGAGAAGCAACGCTAAGCTAAGGGGACGTAGCTGGGGGAACCGCGGGGCGGATACTGGGGGAACCGCACGGGCCGGCTCCCACTGCCCAGCCCTTTAAGCCAAGAGAATAAGAACCCTTCTAGGCAGAGCCCAGGTCGGGAAAATCGCCCCAGTCCCGCCCCCCCAAAAAAAAACATGTTTCGCATGCTCGCCTATTCGGTTCTCACAACGTCCCAGACGGGCAATGAAACCTTCAATATCGCCCCCAGATAGCCAAAGGTGCCCACAAGAAGGGTCGAAGAGGGTCCAACAGCAGCCCACGAAGCCCCCAAGACAGCCCAAGGGGGCCCCCAGACGGCTCCAAAATGGACTCCAGAAGGCACCACTTCGAGCCTTCTGCCTCAGGACGCCCCCAGCCTGACCCAAGAACACCCCGAGAGGCCCTGAGGGACCCCCAAGAAAACTTCGAAGGCCTCCACGAAGCCCCCAGGAAGCCTCCAAGAAGCCCCAAAACTTGGCCCACGATGCCTCGAGGCGGCCGGATATAGCCTGCAGGCAGGCCAAGATGCCACCGAAAAGGCGACTAAAGAACACCAAGAGGTACGATAACAGCATCGAAGCAACATAAACGACGTCGAATGCCGCGTCACGATTCGGACAAGCCTCGTGAAGTGCAGTCCTGGAGGCGCTATAGTTTATATAAGGGACGGCGGATGTGGCGTAAGCCTACGGAATCGTCACCGCGGAGCTCGAGCTCCTGAGCGATGACTAAGTGGATGCCAGAGTGTCGATCCAAGAAGTCCTTCATCTGAGGCCAGCCGCTCCAGTTGAAGCTGGCGATCTGGAAGTCTTTTCGACGGCCCGACTTGGGGGCGCGGCGTGGCAGTCTCTTCGAGCTGCGCGCGGCAATCGCACGCGACGACCGTGCATCCGGAACCAGGCGAGCCGCAGTGTCGCTACCCGCGAAAGCCGGGGCGTCGCACGCGGGCCCCTGGGACCGCTCGAACCCCGACGCTGCATCTCTTTCAGGCTAGAGGGCATCGGTCAAATCCCCGTGAGCCTCTGACCTGACTGCGCCGCGAGGGGGACTGGGCACTTCGCGCGTCTCTGGTGGCTAACACAAAGACAGACCTGTCCGTCGGCAGTCTCGAGTGGAAGGAGACCCAGCGCCGGCGTCCGAAGGCCCAGGGGGAGGGGGGAGTTCACTTGGTCCAACGCACCCAGGCACTGCACCTTCACCGCGCCAGGGGGCATCGACCACCCCCCCGTCGGGGGCCCCTGGCGCGGCCACTGCGCGCGCGGGGGGGCCGAGCACCGCGCGCGCCGCTGGGAGCGACTCCAGCGGCAGACCTGCCCGTCGGCAGTCTCGAGCGCAGGGAAGACTCAGTGCCTACATGCGAGTGGCCAGGTAAGTCATCTGAAAATCCAATCAGCCCACCAGCCAAGCCAGCATATGTCGGATGATAATGGTAGCTGTCAATATTGCCATCAACAACGATAAGACACATTTCGCGTTCCGCGTCGCGCATCCCACTGCACCGCGCCACATCTGAATCGGCATCAGCCAGGTGTTCAATCAAAACTGCGGGAGCAGGCACACAGGTGTGAGAAACCAAGAATTGGAGGCAACTGAAAATATTCACCACCAGCATTAGCATCGTCAGGAACAGTAACCGAAGAGAAACCATGTGAAGAACCGTCAACCACACAGCGTCTGCCACCCGAATCACCATCAGCCAGGCCTCCGTTCAAAACTGCGTCGGGCCCCGTAGGTCGCGCAAGGACAGGCTGGTTCTCGGCGACAGAGATGTCTCCCAAACTGTCGATGTCAAACTGCCTAAAAGTCATAGTGTTGTACGCCTCGAGACTATCCACCATCTGTTCTGGTCGCCTCGCCGTCCGGCCCCATGGGCGCGGCTGCTGCTGGTCGATCCAACTCGCGCCCGATAGCAGCATCCAAAGTTTGACGAAATCAGAAGCGGTCGTGCCCACGAGGCACGCGGGTGGAATTGGTCGCTGGGAAGGCGGCCTGACTGGTCCAGTCCGCGCGTGACGGTGCTGCTCGAAATCCTTCTGTAACTCCACGAGGTGCGTGGTGAGGGGCTGCAGCATCGCGCCTGTGTCCACCGCCGTGACCGCCGCAGGAACCGCTGCCACCACTCCTTGCAGGCGGCCCATGGCATCTTCCAAGCCGCTCGACTGGCCCGAGGCGCCGGCGCCGGAAGCAAGCACCGCAGCCCTCGCGGTGGCCACCTCGAGCTGGGCAGCCTGGAGGGCCGCGCGGGCGGCGTCGGCCTTCGCGCGCTTGGCCCGGGGGCTGTCCTGCAGTTCCTTGACGGCAAGGTCCAGCGCCTCCGGCTACATGTGCTCGGTGGCTTGGCGATCCAGAGCCCCCCGAAGCATGTCGTCAGGAGTTCGGCCAGCGCGCTCGCGCTCCTCTGCTGCAGCCAGCTGGCGCTTGGCCGCGAGCGTGAGCTCGTTGTCTTGTCCGATCTGCGGGCGACGTAGTGCAGCAAGCGCGCGCCGCGCCTTGGCCACCTCATCGGTCCCTGGCGCTGTGCCACCTGCCGCAGCGTCAGGCCCGCGCCGCCCGGCCGAGGAACTGCATCGTCCCTGGCCGACCCCGCCCGCGCATGTATCGCCGCTCATTCGTGCTGACATTACGGGTGGATCCGCGCTGCCTGGTGGCCAGGCAAGATCAGCGGTCACGACCCCCGCAGCCGCGGCCGCCAGCAAGCGTCTCATCGGCTCCACAACTGCGGCCGCCTCTGCTCATCGGCGGGCGGGATCCGCGATGCGACTCTAGTCGGGCCACGTCGAGGTCGACTCGCACTCGGCGGCGCGCAGTGGCGCGACGCCTGCGCAGCCGCCTGCGCCGGGCTGGCGAGCGCGACCTCGACCTCGCGAGAGGGGGGCCGCGCGGCAGCGGTGGGCCCGCGCCCCCGCGGGGCAGGCCCTCAGTGGCGGCCGCGCGGCAGGCGCTGGCCTGCTGCAGCCGCGTCGCGCCAGGCGGCGCCTGGGGCTGGCGGCGGGCCCCCGCGCCCCCGCGGGCAAGGCGGCTGCGGGGGGGGGGGGCGGCGGGGTGCCACGCGGGGAGCCACCTGGAGGAGCGAGGAGGAGGAGGAGGAGGAGGAGGAGGAATGAGGATGAGGGGAGGAGGGAGGCGTAGGAGGAGGACGGAACGGCGGTTCCCAGGAAACGATCGTCGCCTGCGAGGGCGCGTCTGTCTGATGGCCGCACTACGGCGCGCCGGCCCCGCCCGACAGATCTGCGGGCGGCTTCAGGGCTCGGCGAGCGGCAACAACGGCAGTGGTCTGCTTGCTGTAGGTCATGGGGATGTCCTGGTCCTTCGTGAGGTGGTACGCCCTGGTGGCCACGGAGAGCCTGGCGATGCTGTTCGGGGCGCCGCTCACGCCATGGAACGGCTCGGTCAGCTCGGGGAGGCCGAGCCTCGTCAAGATTTTGGAGCTCAGCTGGCCGCGCGGCGAGCTCTGCTGGTGCCGCCCCCTTTCGCGGACTACATAGTGCTGGATGCTGTCGCCGGCGCGCGGGCACCCGAAATGGCAGGGGCGCCTGGTCGGGATCGCGTACATCCTGTGCGAAGTCGCCCACGCGTCCGCGGGGGCCTTCAGGGCGCTTCACAGCCTGGGGGGCGGCAGCGTCGCGAGGTGGGTGCGGAGGCGCATCCACCGAGCGGGGAGATCATAAGGAACTTGTTGGACTTGAATGAGGTCACGCTGTGCGTCAGCGTCCGCAGGTGGGTCTTCAGCGCCAGTGTCGTCGTCGTCGCGGCGGACGTCGCCAGGGTCGGCGTCGGCCCCCAGCAGCGGGGGGGCGCGGGATTCCCAGCGGCGTCGGGCGCGGTGTTGGGCAGCCTCGTGGCTGAGCAACGATGTTCGGCCGCAGGGCGAGCGGCTGCGCGGCGACCCGCCCTGGGTCATAACGCGAGACAGGCGGCGCTCCAGGAGGATGGGGCCAGGGCCGCCGGTGGCCCACGCTTGATTGCACACGTCGATGGCGACGCGGCGACGTCGCGCTTCGGCGGCGCATAACGGCTGGAACAGGTCGGCGCCCAGCAGCTCGCACAAGTAGGTGACGCACCAATGCCTCCAGACGCCTTGGTCGTTGATGAGCCGGTCGTTCAACAGGCGACCAGGCAGCCAGTGCGCAACCCATGAGCGCGCCCTGTTGAGAAGGCGCTCTTGGGCTCGTTCCGCTTCGCGTCGCAGTCCTGATGGCGGTTCTCGTGCAAGTTGGCGGGCAGGGTCTAGCGTGGGGTGCCATGCGATCAGGCGGCGCTTGATGGTGTCAGGCATGGTGTCAATGTCGAGCTGCTCGTTCAACGACTCCACGTCGGCTTCCTGCGGCGTGATCTTGGCATTGTTGCGATGTTGGAGGCGGTCAGGTTGTTGAGATAGGTGAAAGGGGCATGGGGATGAAGGATGGCTTGCTGTCCTGCCCTAGCGGCGCGCTTGTGGCTGGCGATCATGGCGGCTCGCGCGCGAGGTTTGGGCCCAGCAGTGCGGGCCAGGCGTTTGAGATGTGATCCCTTGCAGTCAACGAAGAAGGTGGAGTTGATGACACCCCCGAAGCGCTGGACGATGGCGGTCTTGATCTCCCAGCAGTCTCTGCACCGCGCGCCTTGCAGCACCGTGGTGGTGGGGAGCTGGTCGTAGGCGGCGTCGCAAAGTTCGCTGCGTGCGCGTCTCCACTCTGGCGCAGTGGTAGACGCTGTTCTCCAGAGAGTGGCGGTAAAGGTAACTATCGATTCCGATGGGGCCCTCCCCATTCGTCCAGAGCGACATCGCGAGGACGTCGGACTTGGCGAAACTGGAGGGGGCGACGCGCAGCAGCTTGTTGATGACCTGCAGTTCCTTCTGCAGGATGCCCTCGGGAGGTTCAAAGAGCTGGCCGACGTAGCCCAGGCGCGCGACGGCGGCGACGTTGCACAGCTTGATGCTTTGCTGGATGGGGGCGTGCGAAGCGGCGAGCTTCTCCACGCGGCCCCCCCTTTCACTGCGGGGTCACGCCATTGGTCAGCACGCGTGGCGCCAGGGCCCACAAAGAAGCCAAGGTAGCGGGCTTTGGGCTCAATCTTGAAATTGAACCATGGGGCGTGGGCGGCTGCGAGGACGCGTCGCATCTCGGCTACGAGATCTTGCGATGGGGGCGCCCATGCCAGGACGACGATGCACTTCTCGACCTGGGGATGGAGGCCAGCGAGGGCCTCGGATGCGATCATGTGGGGGGCGAGCGCGGTGATGTCGGCCAGCCTGGCGAGGGCGGTGCCGAGGTCGTCAGCGCAGCCGCTGATGAGCCCGCGGTGGATGGCGCTGAGCTCGCGGCTGATAGTGACGATGATGGGGTCGAAGACGAGCGCCCATATTGCGCCGCTCAGGGGGCACCCCTGAGCAACGCCCGACGCGGCGATCAGGAGTGGGCGACGTTCTCCTCCCAAGCCGAGGAACGAGACGGGCCAGAAGTAGCGCGCCTGGATCAGGTGCATCAAGTGGCCGTGGATGCACCAGCGCGCGAGAACGTTCCACATCCACTGGTGGCCGCGGCTGGGGAACGCGGCTGCGATGCCCATGCTGGCGAAGACGGGCATGTCTGATGGAACTGACGGGGACAGGCTGCGCCGACGCGCGGCGGCGTCCACGATGGCGACGTCGTTCAACAACTGGCGGCCGTTGACGAAGCCCTCCTGTTCGGGGGGCGTCTGGGCTGCAAGGACATGGAGCTGGCGGTTGGCGGTGGACGCCAGCAGCTTCACGCCCGAGTTCTTCGCTGAAAGCGGAGGAAGGCAATCAGGGGAGCGCGTGCACTCCGAATTGCCAGATGGCTCGTCACCTTTGGGCAACATGGGCATGGGAGAAAAAATCAGGTCGCGCGGGGTGCTGCGATTGGCAGCGATGTCACAGCATGTGTCAACGAGGATGTCGAAGCTGTCGGAAGTGCGGAACCACGCTCGGCATGGGAGGCCGTCAGGGCCAGGGGCAGAATCCCCAGCGAGGCGTGCTGCTATCTTAAGATATTGTGCATCGGGGAGTGATAGCTCTGCTCGCTGGCGCCGAAGGAAGACAGAGTCGAGGTACTCGGTGAGACGCGCCTCGCCCACGTGCTTCTCGGCGAACGCGGGGGCCCAATGACGCGTGGCGGCCTGGTGCACGGCGGCAGGGCCTGTCGCGACGTTGGACGAATTGTCACCGATGACCTTGGTGCCAGTCAACACTAGGCGCTTGGAAAACGGTTTCCAGGGTTCGCCGCGGTAACCTTCCCGCTGGGCACGCCGACGCCACCCCTGGCCGAGGGGAACGTTGTTGGCGGCAAAGGCATCTCGCGAGCGGGCAGCTGAGATTGCGCTGCGCTCGTCGCTGAGGCCGGCGCGCGTGGCGTCCGCGGTCGCGGCGGACAGTGCCACGTCGTTGATGCTGACCGCGTTGCCGACGATCTTCAGGTGAAGGCGCCCGATCTGGGTGTTTTCGACCAGCGCCTTCGCGAGAGGGGCGTTCTGGCGCCGGGCTGCAAGGGCAGCGCTGCGCAACGCCATGGCGCGGGTCTCTTTGGAGACGCTTGCAGTCGTGGGCTTCAGCTCGGCAGCGGGAACCTTGGCGGGCGTGTCTCGCGCGCGGGCGGCAGCGACTTGCATCGCAGCCTTGAGAGCGCGCCATCTAGCAGTCGGGTTGAGCAGCGTCACGCCGATGGTGGCGAGGATCTTTTTGATGTGATGCTTGTAGTGATCGGCGTCGAAGGTATAGGCGGGGGTGCCACGCTCGGCGGCTCGCTTGGGCTTGCGGAGGCGGATGCGGGGGCGCATGATCTCGCGGTCGCTGATCGGGCCCCCGGCGTTCTCGAGGGGGGCGTCGTCGGCGACGTAAATGCTCTCCATGGAGGCATGGAATGGCTCGGAAGGTCGATGAAGCAGCGGTCGGTCGTAGGTTCACTCATGTTGCCGACGGCTCTGCGCGCCGTAGACGTGGAAGCGATTTCAATCATGTCACGAAACAGCGAGCGCCAGAAGACAGGTTGGCACTGGTATCTCTGCACGGCAGCGGAGTCGGAGTCGACAGGGCCATTGAAGGACTTCGGGGGGAACTCGGCAACATTGATGTCACACACGACCATGAAGAGGCGATGTTGCGGCTGTTCGCCAGCATGATGTCGACGTGTCTGCCAGTGGTCGCGAAGGTGACGCGGTCAGCTGGCGCGGGGCCGCAGTGGTGGACGTTGAGGATGGTGGATTCACACTGGAGGCGGGCATCCGCGACGCGCAATCAAGCGGCGCGGCCAGGCGTGGCGACCTCGAAACTGGCTTGAGGCCGTAGTTCGGGTGGAAGCTGAAGCTTTCTCTTGTCGCAAGGGGCGAGGAAGCCGATGCCGCCAGCGTTGGAGACGGGCACGTCGCTGGCAATCACGGCCGAGTGGAACGGCTTGCACGGGTGCTAGGTCGAGCTGGCCAGGAGAATGAGGTCGTCAATGGGCCAGTGCGTTCCCTGGTCGGCGAGAAGAGCGCGTTGGCGAAAGCAAGGTAGAAGCACGCGACGTTTGTCTTCGCGGCGTTGGTCAGATTGCCCCAGAAGAGCTAGAATATTCCAGAAGGGCACGCTGAGGCCCCCCTGAGAAGGCTGGAGGAGCCCATGGGCCCCAGCGATGGCTAAAGCCACTGCGCTGCTGCGAGGGCGCCCGCGCAGTTGGAGGCGAACTCGGCATTGATATGCCGCTGCTTGTCTTCGGTGAAGCCGCAGTCCATGGCTGCGTTGTACCACTGGATTCTGGTCGGTTCGTCAGCATGTGCGCCGATGGGCAAACGAACCAGAGCCCCCCCACGAGTAGCAATGTAGCCAGGCGTGCTGTGCGTGCGGATGTCGACGTCGGGCTTAGCGTTCTGCATGATTTTGGCGAGTCGTTTGCCTTGCACTTCTGCGCGGACGGTTTTCGGGTTTTTGTCTGCTGAAACATATAGAGGGACATGCGCACCATTGCCCAGAGCGATAGTGACACTGCGCCATTCTTTTCCATTGCGGAGAGCACTGTGGAAACGCTGGGCACGAGGTTATGCCACGACGGTGCCGCCGCTGACCTGGAACGAGTGACGCTTGGCGGGGCCAGCGGTGTTGAATATGACCATGCCTTTGGTGATTTCAGCCTTGGCAAACCATTATGCGAGGGCGCGTTCGAGCTCGGGCTGGTTGAACTCCTGTGGACTGCTACACCAGAACGTTGCGGGGTCGGGGCCCGTCCCGCGTGCCAAAGCCATCGAGGTTGAGGGCGGGAGCACGTGCTTCTGCGGCTGTGACGATGGTTTCGAGCTTCGGGATGGCGGTCCTCAGCTCGACATTCTGCTTCTCGAGGTCGTTGGTGCGCTGCGTGACGCTGTGGATGCTGCGTTCGGTGGCTTCGTGGCGTTGGCTGAGCTCGGACGTGATCTTCGTGATGGAGGCGAAGACTTCGAACTTGGCGCTGGCGTCGGCGACTTGGGCGGCCATGGTCTCCTCCAGCTGCTTGCGACCGTGGGCGGGTAGGCCACGCACTGCGAGCTTCGCAGCACCATCATGCAATGGATCTTGTTGACGTTTGCCACAGTCGGTGTCCTGTCCGCTGGGAAGGAGTGCGACCGGTCTAGCTGATTGTGGATGAGCGTGCGTTCCCATGGAGAAGCACAGTGGCCCGCGCCAACCACCCAATATCGCGCGTGGAGGCTGCTGCAGGCGAATGCAGAGCCGAATATGAAACTCAACCAACTGGGCAGCTGGAAGGCGTGGCGTGGGAAATGGGTCCTTAGCTGTCCCTGGACCAAGGGTATCCGTGCTCTGCCACGGGGCGAAATCATCTTGAGCCAAAATGGTTACGGAGGAGGGGGAGGACGGGGAGGAGGAGGAGGAGGAGGACGAGGAGGAAGAGGTGGAGCAGAGCAGGACATTGAAGGGAGGAGGGAGGAGAGATAGGAGGAAGGAGGGGAGGGGAGAGGCAGAATCGCTTCCACGTTTTTGTCCACGTCCTCATGAAGGTGGCGAAAACGTGTTGTCTGACAGGCAGAGTTTGCAGCCACTCTAAGTATGACATCTCGCACTTCCGCGCCACTTGGCGCTCCCGACATGGGGACGGCAGCAATGGTGACGACGCCCAACAGCAAATATGGTCCAAAAGTGGCGGCGGCCGATGTTTCGTAGACGATGCTCGTCACCATCGGACCACTGTCGCAGCGAAACCGACCACGGATCCTGCTCAACCTGGGAAGGAGTTGCTACCCGCCGTCGTCCCCAGTCGTCCCGTCCCCACCTCGGCCCTCTCGATCGCAAGCCCAAGCAGAACGGCGCGGGCCGTGGCATGCCGAAAGGAGCGTCCGCTGGCTGCTGTCCAGCGCGCGCGCTACCCAGCCGCTGCTGTATGTGCGGCTTCGCTTGGGGAGATGCTGGCAGGAGGAGAGAGGTGAGAAAAGCAAAAGGGACATGTGAGCGACAAACAGGAAAAAAAGGTTTCACGCACTGTGGAAGAGCGACCTTACGCGGTGGCTTCCGCAGGCCGCCAGCGCGGCACGCTGCATTGGAAACGAGGGCAGGGCGCTCACGCGCCATCTGACGCAGGCAGCTTACTCGCGAATGTTCGCGCACTCGCCCTC
>CAUYUJ010016173.1:77500-127500 GCA_963575745.1 Prorocentrum cordatum | reverse complement strand
CTGAGGAAGGGCTGTCCAGGAAAACCCTTTCAAAACGAAAGCGTGAACCGAAAAAACCTCCTGGACCCCTTCTCAGGAAGGGTTCAGGCGGGAAGTTCCCCAGAAAACCTCTCGCGGAACCTCTCGTCAGGATGGGCGTTCGCCGCAGAGAAATTAGCCTGGCGAGTGACCCGACCATATGCAGTTGTGACTACCGCAGTTGTGAATACCATCTTCGCCCGCGCCCCCTATGTGGCCACGGCTTCCCGCCCGAGCCCGACATGCTCAGGAACACGTTCGTGGCCGTCTTCGCGGGCGCCGACGACGACATGGACGGCGTCCCTCTGACCGAGGAGCAGAAGCAGGAGAGGGCTTTGAGAGCCATGAGGGAGGAGGTGGCGTTGCACGTCGACAAGGCGGAGTACGACGCCCAGGTGCGGCTGTTGAAGCAGCACAACTATGGGGCCACGATCCTCGTGAGGGGTGTGCCGCAATGGCCTGGGGCCGCCATGCGAACCCTGCCACTGGCGCCTTCGGTGGAGCTCCTGTGGGACCACGATCCTCGTGGGGGGTGTGCCGAAATGGCCCGAGGCCGCCATGCGAACTTTGCCACTGGCGCCTTCGCTGGAGCTCCCTGTGGGGCCACGATTCTCGTGAGGGGTGTGCTGAAATGGCCCGAGGCTGCCATGCGAACCCTGCCACTGGGGGCCTTCGGTGAAGCTCTCTATGTGGCCACGGTCCTCGTGATGGGTGTGCCGAAATAGCCCGAGGCCGCCATGCGAACCCTGCCACCAGGGGCCTTCGCTGGAGCTCCCTATGGGGCCATGATTCTCGTGAGGGGTGTGCCGAAATGGCCCGAGGCCGCCATGCGAACCCTGCGACTGGCGCCTTCGCTGGAGCTCCCTGTGGGGCCACGATCCTCGTGAGGGGTGTGCCGAAATGGCCCGAGGCCGCCATGCGAACCCTGCCATTGGCGCATTCGGTAGGGCTCCTTATGAGGCCACGATCCTCGTGAGGGGTGTGCCGACATGACCCGAGGCCGCCATGCGAACCCTGCCACTGGGAGCATTCGGTGAAGCTCCCTATGTGGCCACGATCCTCGTGAGGGGTGTGCCGAAATGGCCCGAGGCCGCCATGCGAACCCTGCCGCTGGGGCCTTCGGTGGAGCTCCCTATAGGGCCACGATCCTCGTGAGGGGTGTGCCCAAATGGCCTGGGGCCGCCACGCGAACCCTGCCATTGGCGCCTTCGGTGGAGCTCCCTATGGGGCCACGATCCTCGTGAAGGGTGTGCCGAAATGGCCCGAGGCCGCCATGCGAACCCTGCCATTGGCGCCTTCGCTGGAGCTCCCTATGGGGCCATGATTCTCGTGAGGGGTGTGCCGAAATGGCCCGAGGCCGCCATGCGAACCCTGCCACTGGGGCCTTCGGTGAAGCTCCCTGTGGGGCCACGAAACGATGTACTGGGTGGGTGAAACTCAGGGAGGGGGGGGAGGAGGGCGGAAAGGAGGAAGGAACGCGGGGCACCGTCTCTTCAAAACGAGGACCCAACACCACATAATGATTGGGACAATACCTTGGCGACGTACCCAACCCTTTTGCAATGCGGGGCAAAATACATCAGGATTGCTACAACGGGGGCGATGAAGTAGCATGGACGCATGTGATTTTGCAAGCAACAATCGGAAGGCTCGCAGGCCCCCGGCCAAGATCTAAGGGCCACGTAATAACAAATCACCCCCGTTGGCTGTGCCATGCGCCCGTTGCACCCAACGTATCCCACAGCAGCTCTTGAGAGCCCCCGCGGGATACGTGTAGGCGCAACGTTCTGGCCAGCGCCCTGCAGATGGTCTGTTTCACAAATCACCCCCGTTGGCTGTGCCATGCGCCCGTTGCGCCTAACGTATCCCGCAACAGCCTCACTCCGCAGGACCCACCAGCGGCCCTCGAGAGTGGCGACAGTGTCGCAGATCGCAGACTCCAAGGGACGGCGAGGTCTCGCTCAGATCCCCGCGGTGCCTCACTCCGCAGGACCCACCAGCAGCCCTCGAAAGTGGCGACGGTGTCGCAGATCGCAGCCCCCCAGGGACGGCGAGGTCTCGGTCAGAACCCTGCGGTGCTTCACTCCGCAGGACCCGCCAGCAGCCTTCGAAAGTGGCGACCGTGTCGCAGATCGCAGCCCCCCCGGGACGGCGAAGTCCCGCTCAGATCCCCGCGGTGCCTCACTCCGCAGGACCCACCAGCAGCCCTCGGAAGGGGCGACACCGTCGCAGATCGCAGCCCCCAAGGGACGGCGAGGTCTCGCTCAGATCCCCGCGGTGCCTCACTCCACAGGACCCACCAGCAGCCCTCGAAAGTGGCGACCGTGTCGCAGATCGCAGCCCCCCAGGGACGGCGAGGTCTCGCTCAGACCCCCGCGGTGCCCCTCCGCAGGACCCACCAGCAGCCCTCGAAAGTGGCGACAGTGTCGCAGATCGCAGCTCCCCAGGGGCGGCGAGGTCTCGCTCAGACCCCCGCGGTGCCTCACTCCACAGGACCCACCAGCAGCCCTCGAAAGTGGCGACCGTGTCGCAGATCGCAGCCCCCCCGGGACGGCGAAGTCCCGCTCAGATCCCCGCGGTGCCTCACTCCGCAGGACCCACCAGCAGCCCTCGAAAGGGGCGACACCGTCGCAGATCGCAGCCCCCAAGGGACGGCGAGGTCTCGCTCAGATCTCCGCGGTGCCTCACTCCACAGGACCCACCAGCAGCCCTCGAAAGTGGCGACCGTGTCGCAGATCGCAGCCCCCCAGGGACGGCGAGGTCTCGCTCAGATCCCCGCGGTGCCCCACTCCGCAGGACCCACCAGCAGCCCTCGAAAGTGGCGACCGTGTCGCAGATCGCAGCCCCCCAGGGGCGGCGAGGTCTCGCTCAGACCCCCGCGGTGCCTCACTCCGCAGGACCCACCAGCAGCCCTCGAAAGTGGCGACCGTGTCGCAGATCGCAGCCCCCCCGGGACGGCGAGGTCCCGCTCAGACCCCCGCGGTGCCTCACCCCGCAGGACCCGCAAACAGCCGTCGAAAGTGGCGACAGTGTCGCAGATCGCAGCTCCCAGGGACGGCGAAGACTCGCTCAGATCCCCGCGGTGCCTCACTCCACAGGACCCACCAGCAACCCTCGAAAGTGGCGACCGTGTCGCAGATCGCAGCCCCCAGGGACGGCGAGGTCCCGCTCAGATCCCTGCGGTGCTTCACTCCGCAGGACCCACCAGCAGCCTTCGAAAGGGGCGACAGCGTCGCAGATCGCACCCCCCCAGGGACGGCAAAGTCCCGCTCAGATTCCCGCGGTGCCTCACTCCGCAGGACCCACCAGCAGCACTCGAAAGTGGCGACAGTGTCACAGATCGCAGCCCCCAAGGGATGGCCAGGTTCGCGCAAAGCAAGAGGGGACAAGACGGAAGCGGGAGACGGGAGGCGGGAGGATGAGGAGAAGGAGGAGGAGGAGGACTGGAGACCCCACTGCTCTTTTCTTCTGTGCAAAGCTATCGTGTCGATTAGACTCTCTGCGTGTGCGTGCGAAACAAGGATGCCGCCACACACTCCTCACAGCCACACAGACCCTAAGAATCCAAACTACCCCAACGACTTTCACATCAAGGACAAAGAGACGCTGTGCAATATTGGTCTGCTGGTCTATGCCGTCTACAATGCCACGAAGAGCAGCCGACACGACGGAATGGTGCCCCAGGACATCTTCGACTGCCTCTGCCAGTTCCTCAGAGAAGGGGCCAAGGGGCACAAGTACTCTATGAAAGTGCTCGACAACGCCTTTTGCGTGAGTAGTGGCCCCGCTTCGTGACGCGCGTCGGCTTCTCCCTCCTCCTCCTCCTCCTCCTCCTCCTCCTCCTCCTCCTCTTGTCCGCCTGCTGCTGGGCGCAAGCTGCTTTAACAATTTTAACGCCAGTTTGGGCGCAAACTGCTTTAACAATTTTAACGCCAGCCGCGCCCTCCGCAAGGCCACTGGCCGAAGACCCTGTCCGGGGAGGGCGCCCCAAGAGTTCCGCCCCCCGGGGGGGGACCCCGTTTTGCTAATCGGTTTCTTGGCCGCGTGGCCGATATTCGGCGGGTCTGGACATGCCCCGACCAAGTGTTTCCCTAACCCAATTCAGCTGGTTTTCGAAACAGTGTAGCGTGCGGGTTCCTCGGTTGCTGGTAAGTAGAGAGCAACGTGTCAGTGCAGGTGCGGCCGCCGTCCGCTTAGAGACGGATGGGCAGATTTGTGTCCCCTCCTCCTTGTCCTCTGCCTCTGTCCTCCTCCCCTCAGCTCGCCCCAGCAGCTTTGCATGAAGTTTGAATGACGCGGAGCGTCGCGGGGACCGGGGCACGTACTGGTTGACCCAGCGTCGACTCCACCCCGTGTGCACCGCGGTGACCCCACTCATATCAAGAATGCTCGCGAGGGACTTCCGTGCGAGATGCGCACGCGCGAGCCGTGTTTTCTCCTTCCTCCTCCTCCGAACGTACTCGGCGCCCCATGAGTTCTTGGTCATTCTAGGGGCTGTTCAAGGCTACGCCAGGTTTGCTACTGAAGGGCTCCAGGGCCTATCGAAGAGCCAGGGCGTTTGTCTCGGGTAGTTCCGTTCTACCCAGCCCGCCCGGATGGGAGGCCGCATCAGCCAACAGGGCGCAGAAAAAATAGCCACATTTCGTTGGCGCCATTTGGTGCGACATTGCAGGCGGTCGGTCGAGCTGGCCTGTTGCACGTCAAGCTCTCACTGTTAGTGATTGGCCTCCTTCCCCCTTTCCTCCTTGTATGTTTCACTAGAGCCTGCGTATCATCGGGGAAAGCACGCTATCGGCCACGCGGCTGGGACAGATACGGGTTTGTAGGGGCCCAGCGTCGTGACACGGATTTCACCTGGCTCTGCAGCCGAGGGCGGACGTACAGCAGTTTTGACGCGCCCTTCTCCCCTTTCCTTCCTCCCCTCCTTCTTCCCTCCTCCTCCTGCTTCTCCTCCTCCGCTGCTCTGGTCGAGAGGATTCGTTTGAAGGAAGCCTCTGCAGGCGAGTTTTGGTGGCGGCCACAATTCTGAGGATTAGTTTGGTGGAAGCCTCTGCAGGCATGGAGACCGCACTGCTCTATTCAAAACGAATACCCAACCAAGGAGGAAAAAACATCTTGGAGTCTCTCCCCAGGAATGTGTTGCCCTCCTCTGGATTTGTTTCCCGAGAGCCCCTCCTAAAACCGCTCTTCAGGAATGGCACTCCTGTCGTCGTGAAGAGCTTTACCTGAAAAGCCATTCCTGGACCCCTTCCTCAGGAGGAGCTTGCTTCCCCCTCCTCGGGACAAGTTGTCCCTGGAGAACATGTTCCGGAAACCCTGAAGGGGGCTCCCCTCCTCGGGAAGGGGTTATCCTTCCTTAAACCTCTCCTCAGGAGAAGTTGTCATATCCTCATGAACAGCTTTCACCAGAACCCTAACCCTGGGACTCTTACTCAGGAGGTGTCTTCCCCTCCTCAGGAAGGGCTTCCCCGAAAAAACCCAGTGGAACCCCTCGTGAGGAGGGGCCCCACTCCTCAGGTAGAGGCTTTTCCCGCCTCAGGAGCGGCATTCCCCAGAAAACACCGCTTGGGTGACCTCTTCAGGGAGGGCTTCCCCCTCCTCAGGGCATTGTTCCCTACACAGACTCACTCCCTCAAGCTCCCATCGGAGGGGGAGGGTAGTTGTTCGTTGTTCTGGACTTGGGTTAGAATCAAGCGCTAACTCGCAGGCAGCAACGGGACCGAACGAGGACCCGAAAAAAGCAAACGAACGAGGGCCAGAGGAAAGACATAACGGCGGAGAGACAGCGACTGAGCGAAGAACAGAATCCCGAAATCCGCAGGAATCAGGAATCACCAAGCAATGCAAAAAACAGAAGGTTGGGAGAGGGAAGGTGGGAGGGGGGGGGGGGAGAGGGAGCAGCCCTCCACGGAAGCCCCCTCGGACCCCTTCTCGGAAGGGGTGCAGGTCCACGCGGGCGGGCGCCCGCGGGCGACGAGCGACAGGCGGCGGAGGAGAGGGGTGGAGGCGGCGGGCGGGCGGGTGGGCGGGATCCGGAGATCAAACACGGTGAGGGCATTGGATAAGAAGCCCTTTGGTAAGGCAGTAAACACGGTGAGGCCACCTCGTAAGACCATGGCCAATAGATCTCTCTGCGCCCCTCCTCAACAACCAGCCTCCCTACGACATCCCCTGCCCAATGCGCATCATACGGCGAAGGCGTTGGTAAGAAACCCTTGGATACGGAATCCAGGGTTTCAGAGCCGGTGGAACAACTGAGGCTTGGCCATGGATGTCACCGCCGCCCTCATCAGATTAAGGAATCCTCCAGGGTGTGAAGCCTCCTGGGCACATTCCTGAACGAACGCTCCCACAGTGCCACTCGTTGGGGTGCAGTCCAGCAGCGGGGCCTGCTCTGGAGACGGCGCGCCCCTGCTGGCCGGAGGCAATCTGATAATGGGTGCCATCACAGTGCGCGAATGGCCAGCGGGCGGCCAACGGGCGACGTGGAAAATCCCTCGGGAGGGCGGGTTTCAGAAGGACGGGGTCCCCGAGGAAGGAAAGGCGCTCCTGAGGAGGGTCAAATATAGGTCTTCCGCGAAGAACCTCCCCGAGGAAGGGAAAGTCTCTAAAGAGGGTTCAAGGAAGAGTCTTCCTCAGCCAACGACCGCAGAAAAACACACGAACAGCAGCAACGTTGAAGAGATAGGTCGAGGAGTAGGTCTTCCTGGTATTTCTATGTACTCCTAGCTGTTCCTAAGTGTTCTTCGGCATTCCTGTGGGATTCCTAGAAACCGCACGGCCATGTGCACCTTAGTGTATCTGTTACAAGGGACCGCGGCCGTCCGGACCAGACATGTAGCCAGCTTTGAGGCAAGAGCGCAATTCCTAAAGAAAATGCAAGAAAGTCTCACGCAAAACGACTGTCGGACCACGCGGTCTGGAGCTCTCCGTCCCCCGTGGGACTTCTCTGCGACGAGACAGCGCCCCGCGTCACCTAACATCCTCTCCCTCCCCCGCCTCCCTGCTCCCACGAGAACCTCAGCCCTCAACATGTCATCATCGCCACCATCATCATACTCATCATCATCATCATCATCATCATCATCAGCAGCAGCAGCAGCAGAAGCAGCAGCATAATCATCATCAGCATCGTCATCATCACCACCATCATCCTATCACCGTTATCATCATCACCACCATCATCACCATCAATATAATCACCACCATCATCATCCTCATCCTCATCATCACCATCACCATCATCCTCATCCACATCCTCATCGTCGCCACCGACATCGTCGTCGTCGTCGCCGTCAAGACCATCATCACCACCAGCAACATCACCATCATCAACAACATCACCATCACCACCAACACCATCATCATCAACAGAAACAACAGCATCAGCATCCTTCTCATCAGCGTCCTCATCATCATCACCATCATCATCGCTAGCATCATATTCGTCGTCATCATCATCACCATCACCATCAGCATAATCATCAACATCATCGCAATCATCATCAGCATCATCATCATCATCGTGGTCGCCATCATCGTTGTCGACATCGTCATCGTCGTCATCATACTCATCGTCATCATCATCATCATCATCATTGTTATCATCATCATCGTCATCGTAATCGCCATCATCAGCATCACCATCCTCAGCATCATCATCATCATCCCATCGTCTTCATCATCATCAGCCTCATTGTCATCATCATGATCATCGCCATCATCATCATCATCATTATTGTCATCATGGTCATCGCGTTCACCACCATCATCCTCATCCTCCTTACCACCACCATCATCATCATCATCATCATCATCATTATCATCATCATCATCATCTTCATAATGATAATCGTCATTATCATCACCACTATCCTGATCATAATCATCGTCATCCTTATCCTGATCGTCGCTGCGCCATCGTCGTCGTCGCCGTCATGAACATCATCACCACCACCACCATCGTGATCATCATCAACAACAACAACATCATCGTCAAAAGAGCATCATTATCACCCGTATCCTCAGTACCAGCATCATCATTCTCAACATCATTACCCTTGTCATCATCATAATCGTCGTCGTCAGCAGCATCAGCATCATCGTCATCATCATCATCACCATCACCATCTACGTATCGTTATGATCGTTATGGTTGTCACCATCATCATCATCACCATCATCATCAGTATCATCATCACCATCATCATCGCTATCAATTCAACATCATCAAAATCATCATCATCATCATCATCATCATCATCATCATCATCATCATCATCATCATCATCATCATCATCGTCATCATCATCGTCATCATCATCATCATCGGAGAGAGCGCGATCTACCGTCGCTTGACTGGAAAGAAACCCCATCGTCCAGGAAACCGGAGGCACGGGGGTAAAATTCCTCCCCCCCTCCCGAGAACCGAATGGAGGGGAGAGGGGGGAACTTCCCCCCGCTAGGGAAGGAGGGGCGGGGAAGGGGGGCAGAATTCCCCCCCCCCACCCTCGGTGGTTCGAACCAGGGGGGTGAGGGGGGTCTTGGCCGGGGCCGAGGGCCAGGGCCGAGGCCGAGGTCGGCCGGAGCCGGGGCCAGGGGCCGGGGCCAGGGCCGTGGCCAGGACCGAGGCTGGGGCCAGGGCCAGAGCTTTGTTTGAGCTTTGATTGCGCTTTGATTGAGCTTTGTGGACCTTTCTTGACATGTGTTGGCCTTTCTCGGAGCTTTGTTTGAGCTGTATTGGAGTTTTGTTTGAGCTGTGTTTGAACCGTGGTTGAGCTTTGTTTGCCCTTTCTCGGAGCTCTCTTGCAGTTTTACTCAACTGTGCTTGGACTTCGTTTGAGCTGTGTTTGAGCTTTGTTTGAGATTTGATTGAGCTTTGATTGCGCTTTGTTTTACCTTCGTTTGAGTTTTTGTTGAGCCTCGTTAGAGCTTCGTTTGAGCTTTGTTTGAGTGCTGTGTGTGCTGTGAGTGAGTCTTGCTTGAGCTTTGCTTGAGCTTTATTGGAGCTTTGTTGAAGCTTCGTTCCAGCTTTCTTTAAGCTTTGTCGGAGCTTTGTTGGAGTTTTGTTGGAACTTTCTTTCAGCGTCGGTTGAGCCTCGCTTGAGCTTTGTTTGAGCTGTGTTTGAGCTGTGTTTGAGCTTTGCTTGAGCTTTGCTTGAGCTTTGTTTGACCTTTCTTGGAGCTTTGTTTGAGCGTTGCTTGAGCTTTGTTTGAGCCATGGGTGAGCTTCGTTTGAGCTTTGTTTGAGCCTTCTTCGAGTTTTCTTTGAGCGTTGTTTGAGCCATGGATGCTTTGTTTGCACTTTGTTTGAGCGTTGTTGGAGCTTCGTTTGAGCTTTAGGTGAGCTTTGGTTGCGCTTTGTTTGAGCTTTGTTTGAGCTTGCGACGACGACGACGACGACGAACACGGCGACTGCAACGGCGACGGCGATGGCAACGGGCGGGACATGAAATGCAACCTCCACTCGGTGATGGGACAATATTGAAGGACATATATCACAACCACCAGAAATTCCGATCGGGCGGGGGGGCAGAAAATATAGTACTCAGTCAATGGTGAAGCACTCAGTCGGGCGAGCGGGCGGGATATTGAAAGCAACCTGCAGTCAGTGATGGGGCATCATCATCGTCAGCATCATCATCATCAGCATCACCATCATCATCATCATCATCATCATCATCCCCATCATCATCACCATCATCAGCATCATCAACATCACCATCGTCATCATCAGACTTACCATCATCACCATCACCAGCACCATCAGCATCACCATCACCACAACCATCATCATCATCATCAACAACCTCGTCGTCATCAACATCATCATCACCAAAACCATCATCGCCATCATCATCATCATCATCATCATCATCATCATCATCGACAGCATCGACAGCATCATCGTCATCAGCGTCGCCAATAGTCAACATCACCAACATGGTCATCAACATCAGCATAATCATCATCAGCATCAGCATTATCGTCTTCACCTGCATCATCAGCAACACCACCGTCATCGCCATCATCATCAGCCTCATGTCATCATCGTCAGCATCATTATCAGCATCAGCATCAGCAACACGAGGAGCATCAACATCACCATCAGCAGCATCATCATCGCCGTCATTATCATCACCACCATCATCATCATAAACATCAGCAGCATCATGATCAGCAAACGATCATCATCATCAGCATCGGCATCACCATCATCATCATCAGCAGCATCATCATCACCACAGCCACCATCATACTCATCATCATAATCATCGTCGGCGTCATCACAAACAGCATCATCACAATTAGCATTACCATCGTCGCAATCATCATTCTCATCATTATCATCATCGTCAGCAGCATCAGCATTATCGTCACCAGCATCATCATCAGCATCATCATGTCATCGTCATCGTCATCGTCATCGTCATCCTAATCATCATCAACATCATCATCCTTATTATAGTCGGCCTCATCATCAAAACCAGAATCCTCGCCAACAGCATGATCATCGTTGATCTCATCATCATCAGTTTCATTATGGACACCATCATCATCGTCGTGGTTGCCATCAGCAGCATCATCACAACCACCACCACCAGCATCAACAACATCATCAACGTCAACATCATCATCATCATCATCATCATCATCATCATCATCATCATCATCATCCGTAGCCATTTTGGCTCAAGATGGCGCGATCAGGGCAGATGTCTGGTCTCATGAGGCTGGCTCTAGCCGTCGCGTCCATTCTTGGGTCAGATTCCCAATCGTCCAAGCTTTCAGCGAGGCCTTTGCGGCCACAGTTCTTTCCATATCACCATACCGACACCCGGCCCCAGTCGCCCGATTGGGAGCCCAGCCGCGGCGGGCTCGACCAATGGCAGGACGTGGAGGTGGTGCTCGAGGTGCCGCGCGCGGTGGCGGCGGCAAAGCCAGCAGCGGTCGTGGACAGCGGGGCGGTCCAGCTCCAGGCGCGGGTGGCAGCGGTGCAGCGCCCAGGGTCTGGGATTGCCCTCAGTGCGGAGCCAGGAAGAATTGGGGCTCTCGGCACGTCTGCAGGAGTTGCGGCTACGACTGGTGGGAAAGCGGTTATGGTGCGAGTGCTTGGTGGAGTGGCATGTCACAACTGGACGCCAGAGAACGCCACGAGCTCAACCAGTTGCGCAGGAAGGTCAAAAAGTTGGAGACCAGCAGCCAAGCAGGACCAGGAGTCGATGGCGGTGGCGCTGGGGCGGCAGGCGTCGGGTCGCAGCCCGACGACAAGTCAGAACGTGTCCGCCGATTGGGCAAGCTACGAAGCGAGATCAAGAAGATCGAGGGCGTGGACGGCACGGAGGCCATTCTCGAATCCAAGCGGCAGGAGGCGCAGCAGTTGGAGAACGAGCTGGCAACAACCAAGCCCACGTCAGTCCAGCTCAGTGAGCTGGAGCGCAAGCAGAAGAACCAGGAGGCCACCACGGCGGCCTTGGCGAGCAGGATCTCGGCGGCGGACAAGCAGCTCGCCGAACTACAGGCCCACAAGCTCGAGCTGGAGGGCAAACATGCGCAGAGTCAGGCCAGCGAGAAGGAGCCCCAGGCGCCCATCGACAACCTCCTGGCGCAACAGCTCCGCGAGCGTGAAGCACAGCAGCGGGAGGAAGGGCCGCGAGGGACGGTTGCCTCAGCGTCCCCAGGCGCCCAACTCAGCGAGGGGGAGCGAGCCACCGCTTTCCTCGCCGCTCCTAATCAGTGCTCAGGCATGCTCGCCCCCGGCTTCGCTGAGCAATGGGACGGCCAAGTCGCAGAGATGCGGCGTCTGGCACAGCGCGTTGCCACAGCAGGTGCCGCGGCGGAGCGCGACGGGAGCGGCGACGAACAGGAGACCGTCGAGAAGGACGTCGACGTCATCCTGGACTCCCTGGAGGAAGGGGCCACCGAGGAGGGGGCAGCAGAGGCCGCGGCGGGCGAGGTGGGCAACGGCGAGGCAGCAGGCGACGCCGCAGCCAAGGCCGCCGCAGCCGCCGCCATGCGCAAGCTTCGTGCCCAGAAGCTCCTCCAAGGACTCCGCTCCGCGGGGATCCGCAGAAGGGGGAAGCGGGGGTAGCCGCCCTCACTTCACCATCGTGAGCCTCAACGGCAGCGGATGGGGCCCTTTCACCACCATCCTCGGCGAGCAGCTGGACCCACAACAGCAGGCGGTGGCGGAGGCTCACCTCGGCGGCGCACTGTGCATTCAGGAGCACCACCTCAACGGCTACCGCGCCGTGGAGCAGGAGCAGTGGTGTCGACAGGTTGGCTGGAGCGCCGTGCTGACCCCAGGGGTGAGCTCGGTCGGCGCAGGCCTCCAGCGCGCCGTCAGCAGCGGCACTGGCGTGGCCGTGCGCACCTCGCGCGGCATGTGCGGGCCAGGCGCTGGCGGCAGCAAGGACAGCTGCCACGCGGCTGAGGGCCGCGCGACCATCGTGCACATCAACGGCGTCGTGCCTGGAGGCTTCCTGCTGGGCTCGGTCTGCCTGGACAACGACGACGTGGGCGAGCACAGCCAGAGCGTCTTGCAGCAGGTCGGAGCCACGCTGAAGTGCACTGGCAAGCCCTGGGTCCTGGCGGGGGACTGGAACGTCGAGCCTGACAGGTTCCACCTCCGCGCGGGGCATTGGCTGCGCAAGCTGGGCGGCCACGTCGTCGACACGGGCAAGGGCACCTGCCAGCACTCCCCCGTCAAGGAGCCATCTGAGCTCGATTGGTTCATCGTCAGCGTGGATATGCTGGACCTCGTCGGCGGGTGCGAGCGCCTCAATATGACGGAGCAGGGCTACGCCAACCCGTGCAGGCCCCACATCGGGGTCAAGCTCTCCTTGGCTTGTCAGGGCGACCTTGGCCAGTCATTCCGCGTCAAGGGCCCCTCAGCCTTTCCCAAGGACAGGCCATATGGGCCTATGCCAACCAAGGAGTGGAATCACGACGAGCTGCGGGACGCTATCGGCGCGGGGGAGGACACGCAGGCCATGACGGAGGTCTACCGCGCCCTGTGCGAGGGAGTGGAGGACGAGCTCGTCTGGATCTACCAGATCCCGCCCGACGACGCCAGTTTGTACCGTGGCCGTGGGGGCCCGCCGAGCTTCAGCTTCGGCACGCAGGCCAGGGTGCGCCCCATCAAAGGGCCCAAGGCCAGCTACAAGGGCAAGAAGCTCATGCATCTGAGCGACTATTTCACGCAGCTCCATCAGCTCGTCGGCGGAGGCTCGGATGCCGTTTCTTCGGCAGGGCTCATCCAGCGCCAGCAGGACGACGACGTGCGGGAGGCGGAGCGGATGGAGGCCAGGGCAATCAAGCGCTACAAGCGGGTGCTCGGGCGCCGTGCCCGTGGGCGGGTCTCCAACCCCAGCAACCCCGACCACTACGCGGACGAGTACGAGTGGATGGAAAAGTGCGTGCCCTACATCTTTCGCATGCTGGGGCTGCCGACGCACTTTGCGACGGGCCTGGCCCAGAACTTCGAGCGTCGCATGCAGACGGCCAGGGACGCATGCGAGTCTGCCTGGCGTCGCGGCGGCACAGGCAGGCTGGAGCTGGTGCGCATTCTTCAGCAGCTCGGCCTTCTCGACCACGGCTGCTGGGAGGAGGAGCTGCACAGGGCGGTGGACAGCTACCACGAGTCCAGGCGCTGGCTGGAGGAGCGGGGCGACTACAGCAGGCCCCTCCCAGGCGCGCCCATCGCCTACGGCTATCCCGAGACGGAGAATAGCATAGGCGACGTCGCCCCCCTACCACCAGTGCTTTGCAGGCTTGCCACCTGCCCAGTGGACGCGGGGGGGTGGAGTGCCATCGAGGTGGGTGAGGCAGGCGTCAGGCGCACACTGGCGCGACTGGCCAGCGGCTGGCTGCCGCACCTGCACGCCCCCGGCGCGCAGCAGGACAAGGTAGAGTGGATGGACCTCTGCACGCACTACGCCTACGAGCGCCTCAGCCAGTACGAGGGTGACAATGGCGACGAGGGTGAGCAGGTCGGCACCGCAGAGGGCCAGTCTGACGGGGCGGGGATGGGAGCCGCATCTGCGGACGGGGACAGCGTGATCCCACCCCAGCCTCAAGTGAACTCCTTCGCGAGCCTCGCAGCGGCAGCGGCAGCCAGCAGTGCGAGTGCCACTGGAGAGGGCGTCAGCGATGCGTCGGCGTCGGGGGCGGGAAGGGGAGCCGCATCGGCGGAGGGTAGCAGCGTGATCCCACCCCCGCCCCCTAGCGCCAGAACGGCTCGGCCGTTCGGTGAGCGAGCGGCAGCCCGCTGGGCTCGGGCAGTCGACATCTGCGAGGACAGCTGGCAGGCCTCCGAGGGCGTGCGCAACATGTACGCGCGCAAGGTCCACGAGTTGGAGGCCAGCGACCCCGACGCCTGGGCCATCGCTGACGACGAGCACTACTGCTACCTGCAGGGCGCCAAGCAGTTCATGCGGTACCACGGCGGCAGGCGCGAGGGCAGCGACTGCAGCTCCGACGGCGACGTCAGCAGCAACGGCGACGGAGCAGCGCAAGCGAGCAGCAGGGCGCCTAAGCCCCCGTCCACAGTGGGCCTTCCCCTCGGCGCCCAGTGGGCAGCACGCGTGGCCCTGGCCGCCGAGTGCCCCAGCCTGCTCCCATTGGCCGACTGGGCCGCTGAGGCCAGGGCCGAGGCGGAGGCCGATGGAGCAGCCTTCGCCGCCATTCGTGGCCAAGGCTTCAAGGAGTGGATCCGTCACTCCATGGCTGAAGGCGCAGGCGGGCTCCACGCCTATCGGCGCGGGCCCAGGGCATGGGCCCCTGACGACGAGTACAACGGGGCCCCAGCCCATGCCCCAGACCGAGTGAAGGTTGTGGCGAAGCAATGGTCAACAGAGGTCTGGCGGGTCAGGCGAGACCGCGACAGGTTTCGGCCGCAGCTCCCGCGCTCTGGCGGCGAGGCCCTCCCCAGGCCCTCAGCCGATGAGCTGCGCATGGCCGCCAGGACCTTCATGCACGGCACTGGCGTCGGTAGCGACCGCCTCAACCCACGGAAGGCCGCGGACCTCAGCGACGAGCTCCTGGAGGCAGTCGTCGACTTCGGGATGAAGTGCGAGGAGATCGGCGGCTGGCCCGACGTCATCACGGACTCGCTCGTGGTCATGCTTCCGAAGCCCCAGGGCGGGTTTCGGCCCATCGGGCTGCTGGGCTGGCCCCCTCGCCTCTGGAGCCGAGTCCGTCAGCCCGTGGCGCGGCGCTGGGACTCGCAGGTTGACCCTGGCGTCGCAGGCGCCTTCTGGGGGGGGCGCGGCCGCGCGGCCGAAGAGGCCGTCTGGTGGCAGGCCCTGCGCGCAGAAGCCGCACACGCACGTGGAGAAGGAGCAGCAGCGGCACTCATCGACTATGGAAGGCCTACGAGCTCGTGGACTTGGCCATCATCCAGGGCCGTGGCGTCCTGGCTGGCTACCCTCGGGGCCTGCTGGGCATGGCCCTCACCCTGTACGCGGGGGAGCGCCGCTTCATGCTCGACGGCAGCGTGTCCGAGCCCTACCTGCTGGATGCGGGACTCATCGCGGGGTGCTCGCATGCGGGTCGGCTCCTCAAGTGCGGCCTGCTGGTGCTCGCAGACGAGCATGCGCGGCTGTGGCGGGCGCTCGAGCCCAGAGTCACCCTAGCCATCATGTTCGACGACTGCTGCGTCGGCTGCCACGGACCGATGGCACAGGTCGCAGCCTGCGTGGCCCAGGCGACGAAGGCGGTCATCTCGCAGCTGGAGGCCCTTGGCTGCAAGGTCTCAGCAGCAAAGAGCGAGCTGCTGGCCAGCTCGCCAGAGCTGGCATCACTGGTCGCCAAGCTGATGGGTGGCATCGCCTTCCCCATCGCCGACTCGGTCAAGAACCTGGGGGTCGACTACTGCCTGGACGGCCAGGCGTTCGTGGTCCTCGAGAAGCGGCACACGAAGGCGGCATCCCAGCTGCAGAGGTTGCACGCCATGCGCTCGCAGGAGACCCCAGCAGCAGCTCGAGTGGCGAACACTGGTCTGCGGCCTGCTACTCGCTATGGGCTGAGCGTGGTGGGTTGGCCGACGTCGCAGCTCAACAAGTGGGGGAGCCAGGCCAACGCCGTTCACCACGGGCGCGGCCCAGGCAAGAGCCTCAGCCTCAGTTTCCTCCTCAGCAAGCGTCTGCACAGCGACCCGCTGCACGACCACGCGGCGCTGTCCATTGTCGCATGGGCCAAGGCGGTGCAGTTCAACTCAGATTGTAGGGACCTGAGGGCCATGGGCAGCGCTTTCGCGGGGGCCAGGACGTTGCTGGCCAGTGGCGGGCCTGAGGCGTTGGCTGGACGCGGGCCAGCTGCTGCGTGCGTGTTAGCCTGCCACCGCCTGGGCTGGACCGCCGCGCTGCCAGGGCTGCTCACCAACGACAAGCAGCAGCCGCTGGACCTACGGACCCTGGGGGCCTCCACGCTCGCCAAGCACATCGCCGCTGGCCACGAGAGGGCGCTGTGGCGAGCAGCGAGCAAACACCCAGGGCTGGAGCATCTGCGCGATGGAGGCGCCCTGTCCAGCATCAGGCGCACACTGGCACGCAAGCGCATGAGCAAGCAGAGGGCCAAGCAGATGAGCTCGGCCAAGAACGCGCTGGTCGGATGTCTCTGGCCCGTGGCGCGGCGCTTCTTTGAGGAGCGCCCATTGGCCTCCTCTCCTTGGTGCCCCAGGGGATGCCCTGCGCACGGCACCGTGCGGCACCTGGCGTGGCAGTGCCCTGCCACCGAGGCGAGCCGCGCCGAGTGGATCTCCAACGAGGAGGCGGACGAACGGCGCCCCCCTGGCGACATCCCCTTTCGCACCATCGCCGGTATGGCCAGCATCGGGGGCGAGGAGGATCCGCTCTGGTCCCGCGCTCTTGCACCCGAGCACCGAAGGACCCTGCCACCGCCCACCGACACCAGGGAGGCGCGGAAGGAGGGCCGTGCCGACTTGGTGGGGCAGCCGCTCTCGGGCGACCTCTTCACGGACGGGAGCGTTCTGGACCCCAGCCTCGTCTCGGCGCGCGGCGGCTGGGCGGTCGTCGTCATGGAACCCGACAGCGAGGCAGTCAGCCTCTTCGGCCCGCTCCCCTGGCCGTACCCCCAAGAATCAGGGGCAGCGGAGCTCGCGGCGGCCATCGAGGGCATCCAGAGCTGTTTACCACCTGTGCGGATCTTCACTGACTGCAAGCTGCTCGTGGACGGCTTCGCGGCGGGCAAGGCGTGGTGCCTGCAGTGGCAGCGGCCTTACCGCGAGCTGTGGGTGCGGTTCTGGGCGGCCCTCGACGACGTGGGGGTCGACAGCGTCACCATCCACAAGGTGAAAGCGCACGCCACGCTGGCGGACGTGCAGGCGGATCGCATCACGGCTTGGCAGCGGCGGGGCAATCACAGCGCCGATGCCCGTGCCGTGCAAGGCGCGCAGATGCATCCCAGCGACGACGACGTGCGAGACAGGAGCCGCAGGCAGGACACTCTCGTCAAGAAGGTCTTCTGCTGGCTGGGTGCGGCGATGCAGGTCGGCGACGCCGAGCTCACAGCAGCGGACGGGCATGAGGGCCCAGGCATGGAAGCAGTTCGGTGCGATTGGCGCGGCTGCAAGATGCGATGGCGAGCTCACTGCAGTTTCCCCGACTGCTCGCAGCGCACGTGCGGGCGGCACGGGACGTGGCTGGACGTCGACGGCGACACGGTCTGGGCCTGCCAGCAGTGCGCGGGCAGGGGCGACGCGCTCGCGGGCTCCTGGGCCCCAGGGGCCGATAGCAGTGGCGGCTCGGTTGCTGCAGCCGCGGCGCTTCTCACGGCGGGCGCGGCGCTGCTGTCCCGCAGTCAGGCCAGCGATGCACCAGCACAGGTGGAAGGAGACGAGGCGCGTGCAGGGCGAGACGGCAGCGGCGCGCCTGGCGGCGGCCAGCGGAGCAGCCCACCGACGTCGGAGAGCCCTTCTGGGGCCGGTGGCGGGCCCCCGCCGCCGCCGCCGCAGCTCCCGCCGTGGTGGGGATTCGACGCTCACGGCTCCCACGACCTGTGGCGGGCTGGTAACCACCTCTTCTGTGTGAAGTGCGGCTACTGGACGCAGAGCCGCAGGATGGCGGGCTTGGCAGCGGAGTGCCCGAAGGCCCCGAAGAACGACAGGCAGAAGGCGGTGCTCAGCAGGCTGAAGCGCGGCCTGCAGCCCGCTGGGACGGGTGGCATCGGTGACCCTGAGCCGCTGCGGCGCATGCGCAGGCGCGTCGATGGTGGCTAGGCTCTTTCGCCGCGTCGCTCGTTCCAGTGCTGAGGCTGAACCCAGTGCGTAGGGGTTTCCACACGCATGGGATCGGGCTCGGCTGCCAGCGGCAACGCAGCAGGTCGGCATCTGGCCAGGACCCGCTGCGATGTTGGTGGCGAGGTGCATCCGCTTTCGCACGGTGCTTAGTCGGGCGCGCTCTGTGCCTTGCATGGCTCGCACGGCGGAAGCTGAACCAGGTGCGTAGGTTCGCCCACGCACGGGATCGGGCTCCGTTTGTTCTGTGCTGCTCTGTCCCCGCGCTTGAGCGGAGGCTGAACCAGGAGCGTAGGATTTCCCACGCTCGGGATCGGGCTCTGCTGCCAGCGGCAACGTTACGTCCCCTTGGACGCTGCGATGCTGGTGGCTAGGCCGCCTTTTGCTCGGCGCTCGTGTCCCGCTCTTGAGCTAGCTCGCTGCCGTTGCACGGCTCTCGCTCGAGCGGAAGCTGAACCAGGTGCGTAGGTTTCCACGCACTGGAGCGCTCCGTTTAATGTAGAGGCTGGCGCGCTTGCCGCGACGGCCAGCGCTTCTTGCGCCCCAGCTTGCTCTGCTCTGTGCCGCCAGTCGGAGGCGGGACCGTGGTGGTAGGTTCGCACACCGCCATGGTTGCCTCCGAAGGCCACCGCATTGCAAACCAGTCCCTGTCTGTGGCCAGGAGCCAGCGGGAGGTTTGCGTTGCTGTGGCACCTCGAGCCAGCAAGCTGAGTTGCCGTGAATGCTCGATGCCCTGCCTCCCGCTTGCCTCGGCCGAGGCGGATGGCGTGGCCTCTAGTTTTCAGGCGAGTCTGCGAGTGTGCCTTGGGCACGGGTCAGGCCTTGCGTCCGCAGCGCCAGAGGGAAAGGCCATGGCTTCGGGAGGCTGTATCGAGCGGGGAGCTCCAGACCTTCTTGGATGCGTGGATCATCATCATCATCATCGCCATCGGCATCAGCAGCAGCAGCATCATTACCATAATCATAAGTACCATGATACTTGTAAGCATCATCATCGTCAGCATCATAATCGTCATCATCATCAACAGCATCAGCATCAGCATCAGCATCATCATCATCATCATCATCATCATCATCATCATCATCGTCATCATCATCATCATCATCATCATCATCATCATCATCATCATCATCATCATCATCATCATCATCATCATCATCATCGCAATCACCATCACCATCACCATCATCAACATCATCATCGTTATCACCATTATCGGCATCAGCATCATCATCACCATCATCAGCATAATCAGCATCAGCACCTTCATCAACATCATCAGCAACATCATCATCTCCTGCTACACCCCTGACCACCCTAAACATTTCTGTGTGGAGGGCGTCCCGGGCGATTCCACCGAAGGCGCAGCAGCAGGCGAACGAGACACACAGAGGAGAGAAAGGAGGAGGAGGAGGACCCAACGCACCCACACAACACAGAAGAGGAGAGAAAGAAGAGGGAGAGGAGGGCGGGCCAGAAAAAGACTTGAGCCGACGCTGTCGCGGCGATGATGCGTGACCACGACGGCCTTCGGTTCCACTGATGATGAGATGTGCGGCCATCTCCTGCTACACCCCAGGCCACCCTAAACATTTCTGTGTGGAGGGCGTCCCGGGCGATTCCACCGAAGGCGCAGCAGCAGGCGAACGAGACACACAAAGGTGGAGGAGGAGAGGAGGAGGACCCGACGCACCCACACAACACCGAGGAGGAGACCCGAGCCCGAGAGGAGAAGTGGCGGCGGCAGAGCGGGGCCGATAATACATAAACAGAAGTAGGCAGAAACAGAACATTAGCAATAATACTTATCTGAAACAGGAAAGGCAAGGGAAACCAAACACTTGAAGCCTTGAAAACCAGATCGCCTTGCAATTAGATCGGGGAAACACTTGCAAAACTTAACAGGGTAAGGTTCGGCGAGGCGGGTCCAAAGGATCCCAGAGCCGGGGCCGAGGCTGGAAAAGACAATGTGGGGCTTGTCAGAACAATAACATATATCCTGTCTACCACTGCATCGCGGCCTCAGGAGAGCGTCTGGGTGATGTCGGGCCCAGCAAGCGTCCGCGCGAACTTTCTCAAGCGGGCCCCGAAAGCACACATGTCGAGGTCGAAAGACACGGCATCGTGGGCCCCGAGCAGGGCCATCAAGGCGGGCGTGCTCCAAACCCAGGAGCTAACTGGGTTCTCGAGGTAGACGGGGACTCCCAGGGAGCGGGCCAGCGCGATCAAACCCAGGGCGAACCGAAGCTGCTTGTTCCCCAGGTCGACGGCCGCCTGCGGCCTGGCAGAAAGGTTCGGCAGCCCCCAGACGTGTTCCCTCAGTCGGGTGCTGCACCAAGACGACCCAGGCGGCCCGTGTCTGGCCTGGCTCCAAGATGGGCACGGCAGCGCAATCCAGAGAGCGCCAGCGACTTCACCACGAACCCACCCACAAACGACCTGGCGGACAGCAGGATGGTCGAGATCGAACCACGGTTTCGAAGCGAAGTCCATCGGCAGTGCGGCGACTCCGCGACGCCGAAGCGCAGCGGACAGGCGACCCGTGCCGGCGAACAGCTCCAGCACCGCAGTTCGGGGGTGGCCCTGGTGACGCTTGAAGCTCGCATGGAGCTCTTTGAGGAGATGACGATGAATCGACTCTGTCGAGGGCTCCCCCTGGTCGGGCCTGCAAGCTCTGCTGCCCGCGACAGGTCAGGCAGAGCTCCGGCAGCGGCGCGCCCTGCAGGAAAATCAGCGGCAGGGCGGCGTCCTAGACCTGGCCGAAGGGAGTCACCTGGGAGCCGACGCGCAGCAGCTCGGTCGGGAAGCGAGCCTGCATGGCGTACCACTTGAAGTCGTCGTCGGAGGCCCAGCCGCCGCGCAGCCGAACGTCGAAGGCCGCCCGCCTCCTTGCCAGGAGGTCGTCCGAGGCGCCCCCGTGACGTAGCCCGTAGGCTGGGACTGGGACGTCGTTCAGCCCCAGCGCACAGGCGGCCTCCTTCATGGACATGCCGAGCGAGGATGGCGGGAAGGACCAAATCCGAGATGTCCCCGACGGCGCTCGGCGCCCCGTGCCGAGAAGTGCTGGGGCCAGGAAGACGACGGTGTCGACCACCACCGTGAAGTCCCAGAGGCCTGCCCTTCTGGGCCGCCCCAACTCGCCGGGATACAGCAGCGGCGCGGCGAGACCCTAGCCCGCGGCGCCCGCCGCGACGGGGGGGGCGACCTGCATCGCCGTCAACTGGCTGTACTCTGAGAGCCCGAGGTAGCACGCGAGGCTCAGCATCACGGCGATGGCCTGCTCGATCTGGCCGCGGTGCAGCATCGCGCCTGCCAGCGCCGCCGCGAGCAGCCACGGCAGCGGCATGCGCATCTTGCGGGGGACGCACTTCCCCCATTCCGCCAGGCTGCGCGAGGCTCGACAGAGCGTCTGGTCGCCCCAGCGGCCTATCTGCGGCAGGAACGACTTCAGCGCATCCAGCAGGCGCGAGGCGTTGTCCCCGCTGTGGCCGTGAAGTACAGGTAGTCGAAGTAGGTCACCACTATCACGACCAACAGATCCAAGCTGCTCCAGTCCAGGCGGAGCCGGGCACGCCAATCGGCGAGGGCGCCCGCCCTCCGCGGGCAGTCCCTCTGCGTGGCTGTGCTGACAGACGTCTGTTCGAGGTGGGTGATCCCCGTCAGGAGCTCCCCTTTCGGGGCCTCCCGCTGGCGCGCATCTGCCGCCTGCAGGGCGACGGCTGTCAGGATCCCAGCACCAGCGGCCAGGGGGGCGGGCTGGACAAGAGGGGCACGTCCTGTCGGCATCGGGGGCCGAGCCGAGCGCCCCCGCTTTCCCGCGGCAGCATCGAGGATCATGGAGGCGGTCGCCAAGAGCAGCAGCCACCTCGGCGTCACCAGACTTGATGCATCGCAGCCCGCGCGATGGCGCGCCCGCGGGGTTGAGCTCGCTGGGGGGCCACCCGGCAAAGACGTGGAGCCTGCAGGCCAGAGAGTACGCGCAGATCTCCCGGAGGACGCTGCGCCGCTGCGGCGAGGCCCCTCGGCCTTTCCCGATGGCAAGGGCGAGCGACATGTTATCGACCAGGCACGTGATCCTTTTCCCGAAGGCGTCCGCTGTCCTGAGCTGGCGGCGCAGAGCGGGCGCGACGGCGAGCCCCTCTGCGCGGTAGATGTCGAAGGAGTCCCTCCACGGGAAAGAGTGCGTGATGGCCCCGCCGTCCTCGGCGAGGAGGTTCGGGTCGACCTCGCCGAAGGACGCGTCCCAGTTCTTGGCCTCGTCCGTCGGCAGGCTGCCAAGGTCACGAAGCAGGGCCAGGAGAGCCAGGCCCCAGGGCGTGGTCGCGCGCGCGAGCTGACTCCTCGAAGAGATGCCGCCACCTCTCGGCCGCGCGGCCGATCTCGGCCACCGCGTTGCGGTCGCACCGGCGGCGGCAGACCCCGCGGCCCCAGCCCGGGGCGCCCCTGGCGGTGACCTCGTCGTGCCACTCCGCGTCGGCGAAGACGGCGAAGAGCGGCAGCAGCGAGCGGACATGCCAGAGCTCGCGCCGCACCGACGGCCAGAGCGGCATCGCCTCGTCCTTCGCGGAGGCAACGAAGGCGTCGACCGAGTCGAAGATGGCCAAGGAGCACCTCTTGAGCAGCATGACCCAGGTGCAAGGGCCCACGACGAACTCCAGGATGGACCCGCGAACCCTCGGCCGTCGGAGCAGCACCTCGATGGCGAAGCGGAGCCGCCAGGCTCGGCGCGCAGAGACCCGCGCCGAGTGGTGGTGCCCGTCGATTGGAGGGTGAAAGTGGGGGTCGGGCGCAGGGTCCCGGCAATGATGTTTTTTAAAGTCATGAATGGGCGATGCATCCTCGATTGCTGTGTTCGGCGGGGGAACTAATTGAAGCCCCCCGCCTGCACCCGCGCGCGAGATTTGACGGGGAAGGAAGCAAGGGGGCGGGGGGCTCGGGAAAGGCGACGAGGGCAACGTGCGCTAAGGGCGCAACAAGAACAGGCTGGAACACACGAAAGCGGTCGGGTGAGTGTCGAAATCTGCCCAGCCAATCTGGCATGCGGAACACTGCGCCTCAGCGTTGGGGATCTTGAAGGCCAGGGCAAAATGTGAATTCACATTGTGGGGAAAAGCAAAATGTGAATTCACATTTTGGGAAAAAGGAAAATGTGAATTCACATTTTGGGAAGAAGGAAAATGTGAATTCACATTTTGGAATTTTGTGTAGGATTCCCTATGAAGGGGCCAGAATGTGAATTCACATTTTGGGAAAAATGAAAATGTGAATTCACATTTTGGGAAAAAGGAAAATGTGAGTTCACATTTTGGAAGAATCGCGGGGCCCATCCCAAATCTGTCTTGGGGGTCGAGAAGTCATCGTTTGGGAACATACGCGATCATCAACCGCACAATCAAGACACACTTGCACTCCACTTCGCCGACCCACGCGCAATATGCAAGAACGCCCGCACGCATGAACGATAATGGATGGACGGCGCGCGCGCCCGCGCGGGCAACGCGCCGGCACGAATGACTGGCCACCAATGACCGCCAGCATTGGATGCCAATCGTACCCGATCACGTACATGAGCGATACATTGAGCATACATGGGCCATTCAGCCCCCATTGGAGACCCCCTGTTGCAGACCCCCTCTTTCACCCTCCAAGTCGAGCTCGAGCCCCGCGAAGCTGGTCGACCCGGTCGCTTCAACCTGCTCGTGGGCGACAAAGCCGAGGGAGGAGAGTCCCCGCTCGACCTTGCGGCCCGCGGACTGAACCTTGGCCCGCTGCGGGCCTGCGACGAAGTAATTGTCAACGCACGCGGCGCCCGCGACAGGCAGCTGGGGCGCAAGAACCACGCTGCGGCTGCGGTCGCGAACCTGCTGCGCGGGGCCGACGCGGGCGCGGGCGAGCGCGGCCTCCGAGACGCACCGGCAGAGGTGCAGCGCCCAGGACCAGCCCATCGGCAGGATGGCGAGCTCGGGGGGCAACCACTCGGACTCGTGGACCGCGACGCCGTCGAGCTCAGAAATGCCAGCAAGCCCAACGCGAACACGCGGCAACGAGAAGTGCTCACAGAGGCCCTCGGGGACCTGCATGGCGTAGAAGGCGTTGGAGGTGCCCCCGCTGCTGAACCACGTGTCGCCGCCGCCCTGCGTCTCCACGCGAGCGAAGGCGCTGCCGCTGGGCAGCTCGGCGCAGGGAGGTGACCTGAAACGCGCGTTGCAGACGCGGGTGTCGAAGATGAGCCGCTGCTGGCCCGACTTCTTGGCGACCACGAAGACCCCCGGGAGCCCCTGGCGGCCACGAGCTGGAGAAAGGCGCAGCATGCCCCTGCCCGAGAGCTCACTGATGAACTCGCCGTAGGCGGCAGGGCGTCGAAGGAAGGGATCGATGTAGGGTTGAGAGAGTCCGAGGTCTCGTCGAAGGGCCGCGGCTTCCTCAGGCGGGCGAAGCAGAAGGCCAGGACACCGGGCCCTTGCTGCAGGAGACCATGTTGCCACGCCCCGCGGAGTAGAGCGGGCAGCTAGAGCAGAGGTCGGAGAGCGAGCTGGAGCGGGATACGTCAGCTGGCGGGCTGCCGAACTTGACACATTGCGCAGCAGTGTAGTCGAGCGACCGCTGCTGCAAAACTGAAGGGCGCTTCCGAGTTGGCGGCGCCCCGCCCCCACCAAGCCAGTTGATCGCCATGATGCCGTCGCTGGCCCAGTCGATCCGAGCCAGATCACCGCCGCGACCGCCAGCATCTGGGGGAACTTCGCGAGGTAGAAGAGGAAGGGGGAGAGCGCTTCGCTGACGACTGACAGCCATGGGCTATCAGGAGCGAGGGGCCAGAAGGGAGTCCTCCAGGATGGCCGAGGTCCTGGCGACCGCTGCACAAACGCCGTTGTGCGCCAGCTAGGACTTCGCAGCCCTGCCAGCGCAGCTGCCCTGTCCACCGCCGCGGCCGCCAGCAGGCGGGTGGAGCAGCTGCCGCTCCTCGCGCGCCTTGCGGCGCTCCTTCGCGATGGCCGACTCGGCAACCAGCTGCTTCGAGATCCACTCGGACAAGGCAAGGCAGACCATGGGCTCTCTGGCGGACTGCATCTCCGTGAAGAAAAACTGCTCGTCGCCGTCGCTGCCGAGCAACCGCGAGGAGACCAACTTGTCTGTGTACCGCTCTTCGCAGGGCTTTGGCCCGACCCGTCGAGCTGGTCGCATGACTGGGCGACCTGCATGATCTTGGGAAACTCGCGATGCATCGAGACGATGGGATGGTCAACGGGCACTGTGGATCCCAACGCCGCCTTCCAGGCGAGATGGTGTACCATCGGCGAGCCCCTGTTCCCCACCTGGTGTGTCGCGACCCAGCGGTACGTGGAAGTGCCTGGCACAAGCCAATCGGGGAAACTCGTCGGACGCATGAATTGCACGCTGCCCCTGGCTTTCCGATGCCGTTGGCCCTGCACGTCGCAGGCCGTAGCGGGCGTCCGCAGGTCCCCAGGCCCTGGGGCAGCAGCGCCGCCAGGAGACGCGGGGGCTGCAGCGGCGACGCGGTCTCCACCGGCGGCGGGGGCGGCGGCGACCATGGCAGCAATCCCAGCGAGCCCGCCACCAGCGGCTTGGGCGCACGCCGCGCCGCCAGCGGCTGCCAGAGCGGGGGCGGCGGCGGTTGCAGCGGTGCCGCCGACTGCCGCGGGCACGCCCGCGGCGATGCCGCCTCCCAGAGGCGCGCCGCCTGAGGCCACAGGGCGAGCGGGCAGGCCACCACGGCCAGCGGCACCCGGAGGAGGGGCAGCAGCAGGAAGACCCCCGCCCAGGCCGCGCCCGTGCTCCGCCATCTTCGCGGCTCCGAGCGCGAAGGCTTGGGCCAGCTGGGCGACCAGTGGCATGGCGGCGACGTCGTGCCGTCGCAGCCCAGGGGGTATGGAGGCATCCTGCGGGGCTGCGGCAGGGCCCCACTCCTTCCACCAGTTGCGGATGTCCGCGTACCCCGCGTCACGCTCCTCGAGGTGGACCTCGAAGTCGGATGTGAGCATCGCATAATGCTCATGCCCTCGGGAGGACAGCGCCACAACGATGCGCTTGTGTGCGAGACGCGCCCCAGGCTCGTCGCACTCAATCCAAATCTCATTGCTGACCGAGATCATGAGAAACGGCCCAGCCCGCTGCCGCCCGTGTCGGTCAGGCGAGTCCACCCGCACAGGCTGCTGCGCGTTCACGAGGGGGTCGTTGTCCAGAGCGGGCCGCCGAGTGCGGCCCCGGCAAGGGGGTCGGGCGGCCGCCGCGGCGAGCGAGCCCCCTGCGCAGGAGCTCGGAGGCCAGCAGCCCCCCGACGTACACCGTCGCCTCCCACGCCAGGGAATGCCGCGGCCCGCTACCCTCGTTGCAAACGGGGCACTGGGGGCAGGCCGAAGGGCAAGCGCGCGCGGCCCCCCTCGCGTCCCAGGCGGCCGCCAGGCAGTCAGCCAGCGGCACCTGGACCCCAGCGGCCTCGCCCGGCGCCGGGAACGGGTTCGCCTCCTCAGGCGGGAGGGCCGCCGCTGCCGCGGGCGCGGCGGGAGCCGCGGGCACGGCGGGCTGCAGCCACGAGCGCGCCAGGCACAGGAGAATGGCGTTGCCTGCAAGCGGGAAGCCGAAACCGGAGCCAAGGTGCATCCGGGTGGAGGCCTCGCCCTCCAGAAAAAGACTTGAGCCGACGCGGTCGCGGCGATGCTGCGTGACCACGACGGCCTTCGGTTCCACTGAAGATGAGATGTGCAAACACTGCCATCATCACCATCACCATCATCACCATCATCGGCCATAGGCAGCCCCAGAGGGAGCTATGCGGCAAGTACCCGCCTCGCTTTCGGCACACCCCTCACACATTTCATGGCCCCGTAGGGAGCTCCACAGAAAGCCCCGAGGGGGTGTTTGCGCATGCGGTCCCCGAGTCAATTCTGGCACATTACTCGCACGCTTCGTGGCACCCATAGGGAGCTCTGCCAAATAACCCAGTGGCATTGCCCGCATGCGTCCCCAGGCACATGTACCCTTCACACGTTTCGTGGCCCCATAGGGGACTCCACCGAAGGCCCCAGCGGCATAGCTCGCACACGTTCCAAGGCCCATTAACCCTTCACACGCTTCGTGGCCACATAGGGGGCTCTACCGAATGCCCCAGTGGCAGCGCCCGAATGCGTCCCAAAGCCCATTATGGCACACCCCTCGCACATTTCGTGGCCCGTAAGGAGATCCACTGGATGCCCCGATGGCAGGGCCCGCATGCGCCCCCAAGCCAATTTCGGCAAGCTTCGTGGCCCCACAGGGAGCTCCACTGAAGGCGATAGTCATAAATGCGGCACACACAACTGCATATGGTCGGGTCCTTCGCATGGGTATTTTACAGGAAGGATCGTGGCCGTCTGGACCAAACATGTAGCTGGCATTGAGGCGAGAGCACGATTCCCAAATGAGTCATAAGGAAGTCCCAGGCGAACCTGAGCAGGGACAGGGGTGAGAACACGGTCATGTGCTTCTGAGTGCGTCTTTTGCAAGCAGGCTCTTGGCCGTCCAGACAGAAAAACTATAGCCAGCACTGAGGCGACAGCATGTTTCCTGATGAAATGGGCTGCAAGTTTCAAGCGCAACGACTGTCGAACCAGGCGGTCTGGAGCTCCCCGTCGCCCTGTGGGACTTCTATGAGAACCCTCGAGCGACATGCTATGAGGGAAAGAACTCCTGAGGAGGGCACAGCCATTCCTGAGGAAAGAAAAACCCTCCTGACGAGCGGTTCCAGGAACGGGCTTTCCGATAACAGGCATTCCTGAGGATGGGGAAACCCCTCGTGGGGAAGAGCTCTAGGGGGTTCTCCAGGAAACAAGACTCATGACAAAGGGAAAACCATTCCTTGAGAGCGGTTTCAGAAGGGCTTCTCTGGAAAAAGATCGGAGGAGGGGGGGCCCTTCCTGGGGAGGGGGTCCACGAAGAGCCTTCCAGGGAAAAACCCTTGTGAGGAGAGGGAAGCCCTTCCTGGAGAGGTCACGCCCCCTGCGAAACGGTCCAGGAAAGTGTTCCGAGTGAGAAACCAAACTCCTGGCGAAAAAGACAAATCCAAAGCAGCTGCGAGGAGCGCAAAATACAACTATCTCCATACAGGCAACAACTGCGGAGGGGAAAAACAACCCGCCGAGGCCATATAACGTGAGTGGGGTGTGCCGAAATGCGCGGGGGGGACCTCCCGCGATACCCTGCAACTGAGACCTGCGGTGCAACTCCCTGTGGGGTCACGAAACGTTTGAGCGATCTGTACATCGCGGCGATCTTGGGGCTGTCACTAGACCGGAATCTGAATGGCAAAGACCCTGAGACATCCCTACACTCTGGGCGCAAACGGACCCGTGTTCTACCCCATGGCGGCCCCTCCTTGGTGTGCCCACGTGTTACGCCTGTCGTAGCGCTGTGAGCCTGAGGCTCCCTCGAGAAAGGAACCCAAGCAACCAAATAGGCAAACCGCGTGAGACATCCCCACAATGTGGGCGCGAACGGCCTCGTACCCCCCCCCCTGGCGGCCCTTCTGCGGGGCGCCCAAACGCTACGCCTGCAATAGCGATACGATCATGGAGCTGCCAAAAAAGAGAAAGGTCTGGGCAACCGAACAGGCACACCGTCTGAGACATTCCTAAACTGTCATCGCGAACGGACCCGTGTTCGACCCCTGGCGACCCTTCCGTTGAGCGCCCAATTGCTGCGCCTGCTATAGCGATGTGATCATAAGGCTCTCAAGGCAAAGGAATCTACAAGGCAAGAACAGCAAACCGCCCGAGACATCTCCACAATCTGGGCGCGAACTGGGATGTGTCCTGGCCCCCGGCGGCCCCTCTGTGGAGTGCCCACATGCTACGCAAATATTAGATCGCGGTGATCATGGAACTGCCAATAGAAAGGAGTCTGGCGGGTTGCGAAAAACAAGCAAAACAAACAAACAACGCCTGATAGATCCCTACCGTGTGCCCGCGTCATACCCCCTAGGGGGCCCCTCTTGGAGTGCGCAAAATCTACGCCTGCTTTAGCGCTGTGATCCTGAGGCTCCCAAAAGAGAGGGGCCTTGGGAGGCAAAAACAGAAAACAGCCTGAAACATGCCCACCATCTGAGAGCGAACGGGCACGTGTCCTACACCCTGGCGGCCCCTCGTCTGGGTCCCCCAATGCCACGCGGGCTATAGCGTTGTGATCATGAGGCTCTCCTGAGGGCCAACACATCAAACCGCCTCAGACTTCCCCACAATCTGGGCGCGATCGGCCACGCGGCCTACCAGTTGGCGACCCCTTCTTGGGCTTCCCAAGTGCAGGGTCTAAGTGTCCGTGAATCTGTGCGTATTAGCGAGCATGAGTGCAAGCGGGTCTGAGCGTCAATGAGTTCAAATGTGATGAGGAGTGTGACTCTGTATGACTGGAGGGATGTGTGTTAGTGGGTCCTTGTGTGAGAAAAATTGAATGTGAATGGACCAGAGCATGAGTGGATATGAGTACAAGTGGTATGTGTGTGACTGTGTTTCTGCGAGTGAGTCTGAATGCAGGCAGGGAGAAGGAAGAAGGCACGAGTGAACGAATGACTGAGGAGGTGAGTGAGTGAATGAGGAAAAGGAGCCGTCCCAGTAATAACAAAAACCCATCTTAGGATATGCGGAGCAATACATCCATCCTAAGGAAAACGGGAACCGTCCAGAGGAGGTTTTCCAGGAGGAGTTTTCCGAGGGGAAGTCATGAGGAAGGGGTTCCAGGCACCAGGCTCACCAAATGTCTGGAACCCTTCGCAGTGAGCTCGTGCACTTTGGATATGTAGCATCTAGTTTTGCCCGCCCCATGCCGCCAGCTCCAGAAGGGGTCCAGGCGGGGTCTTCCGGGGAGAGGGGAAGACCATTCAACAAAACGACAGGACGCTGAGAAGAGGGAAACCACTCCTGACGATGGCTGTTTCGCCAAGGGTGAGCCCTCGAACTGCCAGACTCGATGTGGTCATTGCCCAGGTTGGGCTGGCCGTGGCCGCAGATCGCGAATCGAAAAATATAGATGCGGAGGCGGTGGGGGGGCTGTCGGCGGCGCGCAGCGGAGACCCAGGCAAGTGAAGCGGCGCTCCGAGAGAGCAGGGAGGCGTCTTCGCAGAGCCCTGTCTCGCTGCAGCTCGCAATCATCGTGCGCAACTAGTTCTTATTCACTGCGACCGACTGTCAGCACCCCCCCACCCCGAACACCTCCCCTCACCCTCCTTGAGTATCGTATTATTCCTCCTCCTCCTCCTCCTCGTCTTCCTCCTCCTCTTCCTCCGCCTCCTGCTGGACACCCCTCCCCCTCCTCCTCAATCCAAAACCTTCGAAGTAACTCCTCCGTGTCGCACCCCCAGACGCGTCGGCGGGACGGGCCGGGCGTCTAGCCTCAGACTTTCTTACCACCTATGACCCTGAAGCTTGAAAGTCGCAACAATTACAAGGATGGAGGGCGGCTCTTTCTCAAGATGGCTGTCTCGCTTCAGCGCCGCGCGCATTCTCTTTGAAAGCTTCCAGCAACTCCATACATGGAGGAGAAGTCAAGATGGGGCTCCAGCCTTAGCGCCGCGCACATTTGTCTTAAAAGCTTGCAGCAGTTAGCAACATTGAGAGCAGCTCATTTTCAATATGTAGATCTCGCCTTCACGCCGCGCGCATTAGTTTTGGAAGCTTGCACCAGCCACATAGACGGAGGGGGTAGCAAAATGCAACTTTCGCCTGAGTGTGGTGCTCATTTTCAAGATGTGGATCTCGCCTTCACGCCACGCACATTCGCCTTTAAAGTTTGCAACTGCGACATACGTAGACGGATGGGGAACATCAAAAGGGAAGTTTGCTCTATTGCCATGCACGTTCGTTTTGAAAGCTTGCAACGGTTCCAGGATGGAGAACAGCTCCATTCCAAGATGTCGATATCGCTGTCACGCCGCGCACATTCGTCTGAAACTCTTGCAGCAGCTACAAGGGTAGAGGGTGGGTCCTTTTTCAAAATGGGGCTCTCGACTTAGCTTCGCGCACTTTTATCTTGAAAGCTTATATCAATCACTTGAATATGAAATTTGCCACATATGTATAATGGAAAGACGATTCCTTTGCAAAACGGGGATATCGTTTCAGATTCCCTCGAATCTGAAAACACGAACCCTCAGAAGATGTAGAAGCTGCACAAATGAAGGGCGGATCCTTTTCAAAATGGGGCTCTCGCTTGAGTCTTCCTCGAAGGTCCTTGCCTAAAGTGTAAACGTACGCAACAGTTGCACGGATTGGGAACAGCCCTGTATCAGAACTAGAGTTTCGCTGGACACCTCGTGGAACTGTATGACCGTATCTGGTCCCAGTTGCGATTATGCGTGGCATAAGAGGGTGCATGGCAGTCCCGTTCCAAAAAGGGGCTCTCGCCTGAGTGATAGGCCCACAGGTGTCGGTCGTTTAAGAAGGCGCTTCTTGTAGTGAGAAAAAATGCAGGGAGTTGTGAAGGGGGGGCTTGGGACGGAAGGGTGCATTGCAGCATCACTGATGCCTCATGCATCTTGCGTTTACTCTGGCCCTCCTCCTTGTCATCCTCCATCCGTTCCTCCTCCTCGTCATTCCGCCTCCTTCTCGTCACTCCTCATCCCCCTCATCCAGTCGTCAGTCAAGAGGCCGTGATGTGGAAAAGAACCAAGACCCTGATAAGTAGGATCAGGCGCAGCTCCTTCTCCTTCTCCCGATCTAACTCTATGAGATGGATGTGTTCTCAAACACTATGCCTGCAACATCAGGTGGCACCGTCGCCCGTGTCGGGCTCTGGCCTGATCGAATCAAAGCTGCGGAGAGGAGAGGGTGCGAGCACGTGCAAAAAGCAGGGGCAAACATTGAGTGAACGCCCCCCTTTTGGCTGACTGCGTCTGCTGCTACCCTCCCTCGGCGCTATACTCGAGCTGGCCTGAGATGAACTGCGTGCCTCGGCTCAAAACAATTTCAGGCGCAACCGCCAAACCTAAAACCCAAACATACTATCAGTCCCAACCCTAGACCTACCCTGAGCCTTAGGCTTTAAATCAACAACCAAGACCCGGTATGAAACAGACTAGAAGTCCAGCTCGGAACACCTGTCCCACACGGTCTCGACATATTGCACTGACCATAAGCTTCCTTGCCCTCCTTTGGCGCCCTGGCGGATCGACCCGTCTCGAAAAGTCTGGCGTGACGACGGGGTCGGAAGCACAAGTCGAGTCATTCACGAAATTCACTGTTCTTTCGCGACGGTGATGCGCATCGATCGAAATAGTTATCTGGAAGAGCCTCGAAATATATCCGTGCGTCACCCCTGGTTTCCAAATCGGTGCTTGCACTGAAAGGGTCCCAACGGAGATTGAAAGATTTCAGAGAGAACTCCACAAGGGCCGGCGACCCGGCGGCGACCCGGCGACCCGGCGACCCGGCGACCCCGCGACCCGGCGACCCGGCGACCCGGCGCCCCGGCGACCCGGCGACCCGGCGACCCGGCGACCCCGCGACCTGGCGTCCAGCGACCCGGCGACGCGGCCTCCTGGCGACCCGGCGACCCGGCGACCCGGCGATCGACCCGGCGACCCGGCGCCCCGGCGCCCCGGCGACCCGGCGACCCGGCGCCCCGGCGACCCGGCATCCCGGCGACCCAGCGACCCGGCGACCCGGCGACCCGGCATCCCCGGCGACCGGGCAACAACCCGGCGACGCGGCCTCCCGGCGACCCAGCGACCCGGCGACGCGGCCACACAGCAACCCAGCGACCCGGCGACCTGGCGACCCGGCAACCGGGCATCCCGGCAACCCAGCGACCCGGCGATCCGGCGATCCGGCGACCCATGCAGCGACCCGGCGACCCGGCGACCCGGCAACCCGGCGACCCTGCCTCCTGGCGACCCAGCGACCCGGCGACCCGCCGACCCGGCGACCCGGCGACCTGGCGACCCGGCATCCCGGCGACCCGGCGACCCGGCGATCCGGCGATCCGGCGATCCGGCGACCCGGCGACCCGGCGTCCGGGAGACCTGGCATCCCGGCGACCCGGCGACCCGGCGCCCCGGCGGCGCCCCGGCGACCGGGCGACCCGGCGACGCGGCGACGCGACGACCCGGCGAGCCGGCAACCCGGCGACCTGGCATCCTGGCGACCCGGCGACACGGGCAGGATTGGCATTCGAAGCGGGGCCTGTCTGCAACAGAGTGATCACCCCCCACCGTGTCTTCGTGAGCTTCTGGCACAATCTGCCGCAACTCCTCCATAATGAGAACGGCTGAGAAATGTCCGATCAGGAAACGCATCATGCCCGCGGTGGTGTCGGGCTTCTGCGCCTGGTCGTACACTTTTTCGACGTGCATCATGACCGCTCCGCGCAAATGCGGGTTTCGCACGAGACAGCGATTCTGGGTATTCCAAGAATGGTTCTTGTACATGTCATGATCGTGAGTTTGGTTGTGGTCGTCGATGCCGCCGCCTGGGCCGTTGTCGAAGGTCTGGGGTAGCCATGTTTTCCCCTCGTGTAGCGCAAGAAATGCGGCCCCCCCTTGCGCCTGCATGAAGTTCCCGAGGCCGATGAACGTCCCTTTGTTGAAGATGGTGTCTTTGGCATGTTCTTTTTTCGCCGGCTGCGGGTTGTTATCTGGGTCCTCTTTGCGTTTCTGTTCGGCCTCGTCGTAATTTGTCTTGGCTCGCCTCTCCCGTATCATGTCGAAGAAGGCCAGCACTTGCACGTCCAACCGCAGTGCGACCGACTTTCCATCCCCAGGTGGGCTATGCTGGATCATGAGCAGATTGCATTGTCGGGATCAGATTCCACCGCACTTGAACCGAACTGCCCTGAGAGTTGTGGCCACCAGAATCATGAGGTGGACGTGCGCTCACGACGCGCGCAGAGAGGCCGCCTTGCCCAATGCCGAGGCCACAGCCCACATGAGCGGCGTTGCCCGCCGCACTGCCTGCTCGGGGAATGGGTTTTGGGTTATCCATGATCCGGTATATAGTCCGAATCTCTCTGTTCGTCAACGCGGGGGCTTGTTGGCACGCGTCAGCGCCGCGTCCTAAACGGCGGGCCTTCGGAGTCGCTGCAACGTAGACCCCGCGGAAGGCCAAGCCGAACATCACGCTGAGCGCGAGCCGGTGCATGGTAGCTGTTGTCGTTCACACTGAAGTTTCTTGGGCGCGCGGCGCCGTGCAGCGCCTCCTGGGAGTTCCGCGACAGCTTGATACTGCTGCTGCTGCTGTTGGGATCTTCGGTAATGGCGGCGATGCGCGTGCTTCTGTTTGCACTGCTAGTGGCGTCGACGCCGAGGCGGGCAGTGCTAGTTGCTTCTGTTTGCATTGCTAGTGGTGCAAGATCAGCGGAGTAAGCTATACGGTGTAGTCGATATTGCGTAGGCTAGGTGGCTAAGTATCGTGCGCTATGTGCGTGGCGTGAGCTATGCGATGCAGGCCATGTGGTGCAACCTATGCGATGTGGGCTGCGAGGTGTCAGCTATGCGTGCGATAACAGCGATGTTCATTCGATGTGTTTTGCTGCTCTCGACGCACCTGCAACCCTACAGTTCCAATCCGGAGCGCAACGCGCTCCCAAAGGGTCGAAGGCAAAGCCAGCTGGCATGCAAAAAGTCTACGCAATGCAAGTGGCCACGCCGTGTCAGTGCGGGCTAGACGCCTACTTGCTAGCTGTCCCCGCATCCTGAGGTGCTCCACTCGTCTGGCGCTACACGGGCCCCGCCTCGCAACGTCTGCGCCCGCGTGCCGCTTCTCGCTCGAGCCATTGGTTGTGGGCGTCAAAAAAGATCCACCAATGAATTTGGAAGTGCCCCCGCGTCATCTCCAGGCCATTCCGTGTCCTGCCGCTGATCCAAGAGTTCAATTGCTCACATGCCCCCGTGATTTTCTTCTCCAACAGCTTGGCATTATCTAGCCTCAGGGGTTCCACTTCTGGCATGTTGTTCAAGCGCCAAGCGTGGTTGCCCCGGTGGAACCTGTCCAGCGCCATCCGCACTCCCCCCACGAAAGATTTCGCCCATGGTAGATACTTTGTCTCTTTCGCCCGGGCAAGTGACAGAAGCTCGCGCGCGCTGTCGCATCCCAGGGCCGCAATGACGAAGCCCAGCTCGCGGCCATCCTGCCCGGTCGATGCCGGCGCCAGGGCGCTCTGCTCAGCCCGTGCCCCGCCCGCCCCCGAAAAGATGCATCCACGCATGCATTTTGTCATTCCTCCATCTCCCTTCCCTTTCCCCTCCCCTCGCCCTTCTCCCCCCCCGCCCGCCCCCCCTCCTTTCCTTCCTCTCCCCCCCTCCATTCCCGCCTCTCCATCCTCCTATTGCGCCCTTTCGCGACCCCATCGACCCTTCAATCCCTCCCTCCACGCTGGCCGAATTGGGGGGGCTCGTGACGTGAGCAGAACCTCGGGCGTCGCCATCCGCCCTTGTGAAGCCGCAGCGCGAACGCATGCAGCAGCTCGATGGACTCGCCCCGGAAGAGCTCCACCCAGTCCACCAGCGTGCCGCGCGATGTCGCTGCTGTCGCGACGCCTCCAGCGCAGCGTCTGACTTCGTTACTTCCGTGGAGTTTGTCGACGCCGCGCGCCTGGATAGCTTCCTCCTGCTTGCTGTCCAGAGCAAGCCATCCCTTGCAGCGGCTCCTCAATGAGCGGGCGCTGCCTGCGCTGCTGTCCACGTCGGCCGCCGCCGGCCGCTTCTTCGACCTGGCTGGAGCTGGCCGCTTCGGCGCCGTGGCCTAAGCCCCGCCAGCGCCCCCTCTTCCTGATCGGCGCGAAACGCCCGCAGCCTCGCCCCCGCGGCCTCTGCCCGCCTGGGCCGCCTTCCGGGCTGGCGCCCGAGAAGCAGAGCCGCGCCGAACTTTCTTTGTCCCACCCTGAGCGCTTGCGCCATTGCTCGCTGCGACCGAGCTGGGCGGCCCACAAGCCGGCGTCTGTTTCCTCAGCCAGCGCGCAAATTGCCGGCTTCCTTTGATCCACGCCGGGCGCGACTTCCCGTTGCCGTGGCCGCCCCAGCTCCGAAGCAACGACTTCTCGAACTTCGCCGGCAAGTCCTTGTCCACCTCGGCTCGCGGCAAGTGCGCGTCGAAGGGGCGCCCCGGCAAATCGAGGTCGCAGCAGCTCATCGCGCACCGCAGCGCGGAGACGCCGTCAGCGGCCGGCCCGGGAGGAACGACGCCCAAGATCTCCTTCTGGGGTATCAAGTGCGCTTGTTCTATCTTTGACGGGCGGCAGAAATTGCAAAAGAATTGCCTCGTGGGGGCGCGCCGTCGGCAGCCAATGTACAACTCCAACTCCGGGCCCTCCATGGGTTCATAGCCTTCCAAGCCGCCGCAAACGAATCGGCGGGCGCCGCGCTTGTCATCAAGCAGCGCCGCGAGCTTGTCAACGAATTTCGGACACGTCCGCGCGTGCTCCGCGATGCGCGCCAGGTGCGCCCTTCGCGCGCATGCCGCAATATTCGCAAGGGCGCGCTCTATGCCGCTCTCCGTGCAAGACCACTCGCAATTCCCACCGTTGGCTCCTGCCAAACGAATTGCATTGTGCATGTGCCAGGCGTCCTCCAGACGCACGCGCGCGTGGTCTGTCTGTGTCGCGAAGTCGCCCAGGATGAGGTTCTGGTGCTCACGCCCTGCAGCTTGGCCCACGCGTGGATGGCAGATGCGAACGTGCCGCCGCTGCGTTGCAAGTCATCAGTTATGAACTGCAACAGCTGCAGGTCCACCGCGCGCCGCGCTTTCTCCCGGGCCACCGCAGAGCATGGCAAGGCCGCCTGCGCGGGCACGGCGGTGATGCCAGACATATTGCCGAAGTTTGCGCGACCGTCGATGCCCGCATTCTTTCTGCACCTCCAATTGCCGACGAAGTAGCACTGGCAGGATGGACAGTGCCCCCAACGGAATCTGCAATATTGGACCCCTGCGCCGGGAGTGTAGATTCGGAAACGAAAATCCTGCGAAGCAGAAGCCGCGCTCTTTTCTCCCCATTTGTTCCCAATGCGGCCTCTGGATCACCAAATCAATCTTTTCGCGTTTCGGGCATTGGCCGTGTGTGGACGAGAGAAGTGCAGTCTCCGACTCGGGGCGCAATTCCTGCATCTCCTTCAATGCTGGATGATTCAAGTCGCGCTCTCTGGTATTCCCAACTCCCACTTGCGATTGGAGCTTCCACAATACATTCTTAATTACGTGATCTGCAGCATCTACCTTCAGTCCTTTACGCAGCAAAGATCACAAGGCGGAGCCAATTCGTTTGGCGCGCATGATTGCGCGCGCGCCACGACCCCGCAGGCAGCTGCAGGCAACGGATGCATTAGCGCACTCAATGAAAAATGTGTCCCCGGCTCGCCAACCATCCTCGCCAGTCCCAGCTCCACGCTGCGCAGGGAGCGACAGCGCAGCGCGCTCGCGCGGGCTCAACCTTGATTCGAAAATGGGCTCCTCAGGGACGGGTGATTCTCATGGTGGCGGCGCGGGGAACGACGTTGGCCCCGGTGACAACGACGACGACGCACACGACAATGGAAATGATGATGGTTACGACGATGACGACGATGCTGGTCACGATGATGCTGCTCCTTATTACTATCATCGCGATGGTGATGATGATGATGGTGCCGACGATGGTTTTGGCTCTGGTTCTGGATTTGAGTTCTGACCTTCTTGTGCTTCTGCAAGCGGTACGGGTGCAATTCTGGCTGTTGGTCGGGCTTTGCTTTTGCTTCTGGCTCTGGTTCTACCTGCGGTTCTGTTTCCAGATTTCAGTGCGGACCCCTCGCTGGCACTGCTTCTGTCTTCTGTTCTGCTCATGGTATTGGTCCTGATTCGGGTTCGCGATTGGGTCGTGGTATTGGTTATGGTTATGTTTTTTGTATTTGGTTCTGGCTCTGCTTCGGGCTCTGGCCCTAGCTCAATCGCTCTGGCTCTGGCTGTCGTCGCCGTTCTCTGGTTATGCTTCTGGTTCTGGCTCTGGTACTGGTTCTGGTTATGGTTATGGCTCTGTTTCTGGTTCTGGCTCTGGTTCGTTCTGGTTCTGGCTCTCGTTCTAGTTCCGGCTCTGGCTCTTGTTCTGGTTCTGGTTATGGCTCTGGTTTGGGCCCTGGCTCTGGCCCTGGTCAAATCACCTCAAGTCAAAGCGGCTCGGGCCCCAGAGATCCGAGAATGTCTCGCGCAAAACAGGCTGGAACACTTCGAGAACCGCGCGCTGGATCTAGGAATTGGGGGGATCTCTCCGGCGAAAGCGGCCAGAACATCTCAAGTCAAGGCGCCTCGGGGCCCTGGGTTTCGAGGGTGTTGCATGCGAAGCGGGCTGGGACATTTCGAGAACCGTATATTGGATGCCTTCGCGGCTGCCTCTCCGGCTGCCTTCTTGGCTGCCTTCTTGGCTCCTGGCTGCCTCTCCGGCGGCCTCTCCGGCCGCCTACTGGGCTGCCTTTTTGGCTGCCTTCTTGGCTGCCTTCTCGGCTGCCGACTTGGCTGCCTTCTTGGCCGCCTTCTTGGCTGCCTTCTTGGCTGCCTTCTTGGGCGCCTTCATGGCTGCCTTCCTGGCTGCCTTCTCGGCTGCCTACTTGGCTGAGTTCTGGCTGCCTTCTTGGCTGCCTTCTTGGCTGCCTCTCTGGGTGTTTTCCTGGCTGCCTGCGTGGCTTCTCTCTTGGCTGCCGTCTTGGGTGCCCCTTTAGCTGCCTACTCGGCCACTCGGCCAGCGGCCCCTGCCCCCCTCCCCTGACGGCGGCGGCAGCGCAGCGAGGCGACGATGACGACATTTTGCTTCGGCGCGGTCGGCGGAGCCGCGGCAGCCGGCGGGCAAGCCTGTCAGTGAGGCCCGCGCAGGGAGGTCGCAGGTGGACTCGCCGGTCTTCTCGCTGAAGAAGTAGACCCCCCCCGTCGTTCGGGACACGCGCGCAGACCGCCCCTCTGGGGGCGGGGGGGCGGGCCGACCCCTGGGGCCCCAGCAGGCAGCGTCGCAAGCCGCGCGGAGAGAAGCGTCCTGGAGCGCCGGCCCAGCCTCAGTGGCCCTCACGAACAGGGTAGACATGGCCTTCGCCACGGTCTCTGGCACCCCTTTCACGTTGTCAGGGTAGCACTTCTTTGCGAGGTCCTGGAACGCGACCTTGACGTCCTTCTCCGAACACCACGGTCGCAGCCCGAGCGCCCCGTAGAGCCCGAGGTTGTCCGCGCCGCTCGGGCTCGCCAGTCCGCTTCGCAGGGCCCCCGGCGCGCTTGCCCTCGTTCTCGATTTCCTGCTTGCGTCGCTTCTGTTGGTCCCAATCAGCGCCGGCCCCCAGCTTCCCCCGCGAGTCCTTGGACCGACCGCCTCTCGCTCAATCGCTGCGCCGGCCGTCTCCTCCAGCCGGCCAGCGGCCCCGCGAGCGCCTGCGCCCCCCGCGCCCCTCCCGCTGGTCGTTCTCCGAAGCCTCCTCTGCTTTTCCGTTCCTCGGCCTAGGTGTCCTCTGCTTTCCTCTCCTCCTCAGCCTTCGCCCTCTTGGCCTCCTCGGCGCTTCTGGCCCCCTGAGTTTTCCTGTCCCCCGTGGCCTCGGCCTTCCAGTCCTCCTCAGTTTTTCTGGTCTCCTCTGCCTTCCTGCCCTCAGCCTCTGCCTCCTTCGCCACCTCGGCTTTACTGCTCTCCTGAGCGTTCCTTTCCTGGGTAGTTTTCGCTTTCCGGTCCTCCTCGGTTTTCCCGGTCTCCTCTGCCTTCCTGCCCTCCTCAGCCTCTGTCTTCTTGGCCGCCTCGGCTCTACCGGTCTCCTCTGGTTTCCTCCCCTCCGCAGCCTCTGTCTTTCTGGTCTCCTCGGCTGCGTTCGTTTCCTCAGTTTTCCTTTTGGGCCGTTTCGTTTGCAATCGAGGGTTCACGGGGAATTCCCGGAGGGATCTGGGAGTTCCCTCTGGGCACCTGCACCGTTGCCGGCGGTCTGCAGAGCAAACGCCGCACCGCGTCATCGCTGCCGAGCCAATGCTAGCCGAGCCAACGCTACGGTAGGAGGACCAGGGAAGAATGAGAGAGGAGGGGAGGGGAAGAAAAGGAAGAGAGAGCAGAAAAACGGAAACGAGGGAGGGAGGAGGATGAGGAATGACGGGGACGGCGACAGCTTGATCTGCCTCCAAGCCCCCGGACCTCTGGACCAGAGCATTCCGACCAAGGTTTCGAAGCGAATCCGATCGTGACGACGAGGAACCCTCCGAGGCCCAAAGAAAGCGAAATACACAAACACCGAACAAAACACAGCAGCACTCTGGGCGGAGGTGGTTCGATCGGTTCCTCTTCCAACCTCCCTTTTTTTTCCTTCGGACTGGGGCTTGCCCCTCCCGCTATCCCACCTTGGGTCTGGACGATGGGGGCAGCGACCCATTGGAGCGTCCAAGACGCCCCAAGTAGCTCCAAGAGGGCCTGACAGCCCCCAAGTGCCCCCAAGAGAGTCCTAGAGCAGAAGATCCGCGAAAACCTGTATAATAGAATATTCGCCGTAATCGTCCTTGTCGCGATCGCCTGAAGCCCTATCCGTCTCTTTCTGGGAGTGCTTACCCCTTCCAACCTCCCCTTCTTCCCCTTTGGGGAGGTTGCGCCTCTCCCGCTGACCCCTCCCCCTGGGTTTGGACGGGAGGGGCGGCGATCCATTGGAGCGTCCAAGGTGGCCCAAGATGGCTCCAAGAAGGCCTCAGAGAGCCCAAGCTGGCCTCCAAGATGGCTCAGAATATGCCCAGACGGCTCAAGATAGCTTCCAAGAAACTCCAGGCGGCCCCAATGACCTCGCAAGACGAATCCAGGTGGCCATGGACCCCCAAGAAGACTCCCAAGAAACCCAATTTCTCCAAAACCTTAAATGCACTGTGTGTGTGTGTGTGTGTGTGTGTGTGTGTGTGTGTGTGTGTGTGTGTGTGTGTGTGTGTGTGTGTGTGTGTGTGTGTGTGTGTGTGTGTGTGTGTGTGTGTGTGTGTGTGTGTGTGTGTGTGTGTGTGTGTGTGTGTGTGTGTGTGTGTGTGTGTGTGTGTGTGTGTGTGTGTGTGTGTGTGTGTGTGTGTGTGTGTGTGTGTGTGTGTGTGTGTGTGTGTGTGTGTGTGTGTGTGTGTGTGTGTGTGTGTGTGTGTGTGTGTGTGTGTGTGTGTGTGTGTGTGTGTGTGTGTGTGTGTGTGTGTGTGTGTGTGTGTGTGTGTGTGTGTGTGTGTGTGTGTGTGTGTGTGTGTGTGTGTGTGTGTGTGTGTGTGTGTGTGTGTGTGTGTGTGTGTGTGTGTGTGTTTGTGTCTCGCATTTTCCCTTCCGATGATCTTCCGAGGCCCCGAGGTGGCTTCCGAAAGCCCCAAGAGGAGCCCAAGAGGGCGCCAAAACGGCTCCGAAGAGGCTCCGAAGAGCGGCAGATTGGCAGAAACTTGTATGGATGATTCGTCGCCGTCGTCGTCCGTGTCGCTAATTATCGCCTTCAACCCCATCCTGCTCCCCCTCAATGTTCTCCTCCTCCTCCTCCTCGTCTTCCTTCTTCCGTCCAACCCTCGTATTTCGCCTGATCTCCCTACCCTCCTACTCCTCTTCCTCGTCTTGTTTCTCCTTATCATCCCCTTCCTGGTTTAAATCGTCATCATCATCATGACAACCACCATCAGCGTCGTCGTCGTCATCATCAGCATCATCATCAAATCACCATCACCATCACCATAACCATCACCATCACCATCATCAGGCCATCATCATCACCATCAGCATCGTCATCAACAAGCATCACCATCGTCAGCGACAGAGTCGACAGCGGCACTAGCATCACCATCATCACAATCGTCTTCATCATGGACACCTCGACCGGTGAACCAAAAGACCACGGCGACCTGGCGACCCGGCGACCTGGCGATTCGCGGCGACCCGGCCACCCGGCGACCCGCGGCGACCCGGCGACCCGGCGACCCGGCGACCCGGCGACCCGGCGTCCCGGCGACCCGCGACCCGGGCGACCCGGCGACCCGGCCACCCGGCGACCCGGCGTCCCGGCGACCCGGCGACCCAGCGTTGCGGCGACCCAGCGACCTGGCGACCCGGCGTTCCGGCGACCCGGCGTCCCGGCGACCTGGCGACCCGGCGACCCAGCGACCCGGCGACCTGGCGACCTGGCCACCCGGCGACCCGGCGACCCGGCGACCCGGCAACGCGGCGCCCCGGCGTCCCGGCGACCCGGCGACCCGGCGACCAGGCGACCCGGCGACCCGGCGATCCGGCGATCCGGCGATCCCGTGATCCGATGACCCGGCGACCCGGCGACACGGCGACCCGGCGACCCGGCAACCCGGCGACCCGGCGACCCGGCGATCCGGCGACCCGGCGATTCGCGGCCGCCGCCGCCGCCCTTGTCCAGATCGCCCTCAAAGATTTGGCGAAAGTTCCGGGCCGATTTCGGCAGGACGAGGGGTTCCTGGGTTCCCGGGTTCCTGGTCGATCTTCTTATCGATCGGTGCCACCATCGATCCCACTACCCACCTCTCGATCTTTCTCACTATCGATCTCACAAACGATCCCACTATATAGATCGCACGAGCGATCTCACGATCGATCTCACTATCGATCTCATTGAATCGACTTCACAATCTGTCTCACGATCGACCTTACAATCGTCCTCGCTACCGATTCCACTATCCATCTCACAATTGATCTCAATATCCATACCACTAATTAGTTTTCAAACCATCCGCTGATTGGGGGTTTTCTCTGGTGCAGTTTTTATGGGGCCCCTACACCCGTGAAGGTTATGCGTACCTCAGATTGCGCCGTGCCGGAAATCGGCAGCCATTGCGCGCAGCGGACTACACGCGCGGAGCGAGATCACTTCACACCTACGCTGACGCCGGCGCGCCGATGACCTGCGCGGAGGGGGCGGTAGCCGCGCTGTCGCCGAGCGTGTACCTCGGCACGGCGGAAATGTGCCCTGAGGGAAACTGGCCCTGGACGCCGGGGCTTGCCCCCAGACCCGTCTTGCATCCTGGACCATTCGTTCTGGCAGCCCCTGGGCCCTGGAAGGCCCCGAAGGCCCGAAGACTCCCAAAAGACCTCCGGGATAAGCTCCCCTCCCGATGCATTCGGTGTCTTGATTTTTCCACTGCGCGGCCCCCGAAAATCCGACTCTTCCTCCAGGGCCAGCTTTTGATCCCGAGCCGTTTCTTGACAGCACCATGGCCCGGCGGGTGCCCCTGGACGCCGAAAGCTACCAAAAACCTTCCGTCGCCTTCCTTTCACGACGCGAGCAGGGATGGGTTCGGACCCCCCCCTCCCCCGAGCACCTGGGCACGACGACCGCGACGTCCTGTACCTGCCGGAAGAGGGCCAAGAGACAGCGGCGGCCCTCCCGCCTGGCCCAAACCCGTTCAAAATCTGTCCTTACACCCCTCCCAAATCCATCCTGACCCGTTGTTTTGAAGCTGATCCGGCCGCGGCGCCGAGAAACCGCCAGGAGGCCAACAAAAACACAAAGACGCCAGCCCTGAGGTCCGACGCGGCAGACAAATACACAATCGCGAAAGATCAACACTGGGTCCCGGGACCCCATCTTTCGGCGCCATGCATCGACCCCGATCAATTGTGAAGGCCCCGAGGCCCGAAACCGGGCAAGACGCTCGGCTCGACAAGATCTCACCAGCCCTTCAGGGTGTGAGTGGTCTGGCGAGCTCGTTCTGCTACCCCTTCGGGGAGGGGGTCCCCCCTCCCCCCACCCACCCCCTCCCCCTGGATTTGGAACCGCCCCCCCCCCGCGAGGAGTCAGGGGGTCCTGGTCACAGGTGGCTCCAAGAGCCCCACAAGCTCCAGACACCCCAAGATGGTTCAAGATAGCCTCCAACGTGTCTCCAAGAGCCCTCCAGATCGCCCCAGGAAGGTCCCAAGTGACCTCCGAGCCGAGCCTTCCAAGGACGCTCCCAGGAGGCCAGAATCCTTCAAAACCACTGTGTTTGTTCAATGTTGTTCCTCATATCCTAAGTGGTGTTTTTGTTTTCTCTGCACACCTACGCGCACGAACCTCGCACATCACCTCCTCCTCCTGCCATCACCATCCCATCATGATCACCGATCATCATGGTCACCCGCACACTCTTTCGCTCATCCAACCATCACCCATACATTCATTATCATGTCATGATCCCACCATGGTTATCGACAGTCATCATCGACATCAACCACACACACTCACTCACATTCACGCAGTCACATTCACTCATCACCCACTCACTCATCATCTGGTCACCGCCCGTAGCAAATCTCAGGCGAGAGCCCCCTCCCCATGGGGCCCGCACTTCATGTTCGAATCCAAGCGGGCCATCGAAATCCTGTAACTGAGTGTCGTCATTTTGGGACTCCTCAGGCCTTAATCTTGAGAAGTCTCGGACGGGAGTATGTGAGTGAATCGCGAGGAAATGTTATGCGGGAGCCCCCCTCCCCCTTATGGGGCCCGCACTTCATGTTCGAATCTGAGCGGATCATCAACATCCTGTAACTGTCGTAACTTCGGGGTTCCGCAGGCCTGAATATTGAGGAAGTCTTAGACGGGAGCTTGTGAGTGAATCGCGAGGAAGTCTCAGGCGGGAGCCTCCTCCCTATGGGGCCCGCACTTCATGTTCTAATCCGGGCGGGCCATCCGAATCTTGTAACCGCCGTCACTTTGGGGCTCCACAGGCCTGAACCTTGAGGATGTCTCAGGCGGGAGCTGCGTTTGTGATTGAATCGCGAGGGGACCTTACGCGGGAGCCCCCTCCCCATTGGGCCCGCGCTTCATGTTCTAATCCGAGCGGGCCATCCAAATCGTGTGTCGTCAGTTGTGGGCTTCTCAAGCCTGAACCTTGAGGACGTTTCAGACGGGAGCCTCGTCTGAGAGTGGACCGCGAGGAAATCTCAAGTGGACCCCCCTCCCCCTATGGGGCCCGCATTTCATGTTCGAACCCGAGCGGATCATCAACATCATGTAACCGTCGTCACTGTGGGGCTCTTCAAGCCTGAACCTTGAGGAAATCTCGAACGGGAGCCTTTGAGTTAATCGCAAGGAATTCTCGGGCGGGAGACCCCTCCCCCTGGGGCCAGCGCTTCATGTTCTAATCCGACCGCGCCGTCCAAATCCTGTAGCCGTCGTCAATTGTGGGCTCCGCAGGCCTGAACCCTGAGGACGTCCCAGGCGGGAGCCTCGTCTGAGAGTAAACCGCGAAAAAGTATCAAGCGGGAGCCACCCCCCTCCCCCAGATGGTCACCAAAGTCTTGTATTCGTCGTCACTTTGAGGCTCACCAGGCCTGAATACTGAGGACGTCTCAGGCGGGAGCCTGTGAGTGAATCGCGAGGAAGTCTCAGGCGGGAGCCCCCTCCCTATGGGGCCCGCACTTCATGTTGCAATCCGAGCTGGCCATCCAAATCCTGTATCTGTCGTCAGCCGTGGGCTTCTCAGGCCTGAATCTTGAGGACGTCTCAGACTGGAGCCTCGTCTGAGAGTGAATCGCGAGGAAATGTGCGGCGGGAGCCCCCCACCCCCCTCCCCCTATGGGGCCCGCACTTCACGTTCGAACCCGAGCGGGGCATCAAAACCCTTTAACCATCGTCACTTTGGGGCTCCTCAAGCTTGAATCTTGAGGGCGTCTCAGGCGGGAGCTTGTGAGCGAACCGCGAGGAAATCTCAGGCGGGAGCCCCCTCCCTATGGCGCCCGCACTTCATGTTCTAATCCGAGTGGGACATCCGAATCCTGTAACTGTCGTCAGTTGTGGGTTTCGCAGGCCTGAGTCTCGAAAACGTCTCAGACGGGAGCCTCGTCCCAAAGTGAATCGCGAGGAAGTGTGAGGCGGGAGCCCCCCCCATCCCTATGGGGCCCGCACGTCATGTTCGAACCCGAGCGGGTCATCAGGATCCTATTACCGTCGTCAATGTGGGGCTCCTCAGGCCTGAATTTTCAGAAGTCTCAGATGAGAGTCTCGTCTGTGAGTAATTGCGAGGAGGTCTTACGCGGAAACCCCCCCCTAACCCTCGCCCCCTTTATGGTGCCCGCACTTCATGTTCGAATCCGAGAGGGTCATCCAAATCCTGTTGTCTGGATATGGAGGAAGTCTGCAACGGGAGCCCCCTCCCTACGGGTCCCGCACGTCAAGCTGGTAATCCGAGCGGATCATCGGGATCCCTGTGCTTGTCTTCATGTTTGAGCTTCTCAGGCTTGCATACGGACGACGTCTCGAGCAGGATCCTCGTCTGTGAGTGAACCGCGCGACTTGCATGGCGAGGAGTTCGTTTCGGGGGTCTCTTTGGCGCTGGTCTGGGGCTGCGCAGAGGCGCCAGTGAGCAGAAGGTTCGAGTGAGGGGCGGAGGAGGAGCGTGAGGACATGGTGGAAGAGGGGGAGGAGGAGGAGGGGGAAGAGGAGGTGGAAAATCGGCATGCGCAACCCTGCCAGGAGGAAGGATCAGTTCATGAGGAGAGCTGGAGGGATGGAGATGAGGAGGGGGGGAAGGAGGAGAAGGTGGAGGAGGAGGAAGAGGAAGAAGACGAAGAGGAGAGGAGAGGGAGGAGGAGGAGGAGGAGGAGGAGGAGAAGGAGGAGGAAGGAGGAGGACAGAAATTGAACGGCTAGGGCGAGAATGTCAATGATGATGATGATGATGATGATGATGATGATGATGATGATGATGATGATGATGATGATGATGATGATGATCCCCCCTCGGCGGACGGCGTGCGTCGCACAGCCCCCGCTCTGGGCAGGGGGAGGCACCCAAGCCCGCGATGAAACCTGGACCCGCACGACAACTGGGAGCACCAGGGCAACCAAGAGCCGCACGGGGACAACGGCGCCCCTTAGGCAAGCCTAAAGGGCCGCTGCCCGCCCAGGAGGCACCACGGGTTTAGGCCCCACCCCTACCCCTCGCGCCCGAAGCAGCGCCCTCGCCCCGCTCGCCGGACGCCGCGGCCTCGCGCCGCTCTCGGGAGCGGCTCCGCGGCCGCCCTCGGCCCGCCAGGCGGGCGGGTTCCCCCAGCACCGCGCTCCTCGTTGGGTGGGGCCCTCGTCGGAGACGGCGCAGCCCCTCCAGCTGGCGCTCCGACGCTCGGCGCAGGCAGGGCCCGGCCAGCCCCATCACGCGCGCCGAGCCAGCGTTGCAGCCGCGCACGTTGCAGAAGACCGTCGGGCCCGCCTGCGTCAGGATGCGCGAGTCGTGGAGCGCCGCGCTCCGCCAGGCTGGCTGCCCGACGGCTGCTGGGCCGACAACGGGGGCCTCCACTCCAGCGGCGCGCGCCTGGCCCCGGCCTCGGCCTCCGCCACGACCGCGGCCTCGCCGTCCTGGCCCTGGCGGGGCGGGGGGCGGCGGAGGCGCCTCGGCGGCGGCTGGCACCTCCGCTGCGGCGGACCCTCCGGCCAGCGTTCCTCCTGGGCTGGCAGCGCCCGCCCCCTGCCTCGGCGGCCCCTCCTCGCGGGCGGACTCACCCCCGCCGCCGCCCTCAGCCTCTTCGCGAGGGCGTGCCGCCAGCGCGGCGGCCGCCAAAGCGAGGGCGGCTGCTCCCGTCGCTCCCGCGCCGTCGCCCGAGCCTCCGCTGCGGGCGGCCGCTCGGCCCCCCTGCACGGGGGTGCCAGCGGCGGCGCAGACCCAGCAGCTCCAACAGACCGTCTCGCCCAGCAGCAGCGCCGTGCCATGGCGGTCGCAGGCGCGGAATGCGCAGTTGGGCCCGCCGACCCCGCAGGCTGCCATTGGGCGCTGTCGGCAACCCGCCCATGCGCACCTGATCGCCTCAAGGCCAGGCGCCTCAAAGCCGTCGGCCGCCCGCAGCAGCGAGTCGCCCTCCTGCGTCGCCTCCCCCAGCCAGTTGGAGACACCTTTGGCGAGGCTCTCCGCGAGGTCCACCATGTCGAGCCGCGCCTGCGAGACGCCGTGGAGAGCGGCTCCCTCCTTGGCTCGGCTGTCTGCCCTGGCGTTGCCCGCGCGCTGTCTGTCCGTGATGAGGCCGTCGCGGACGTGCTGCTCCGTCGCGTGCGCCTTCACCTTGCAGACCTGCACCATGGTGACGCCGTAGTCCTCGACGAGCTGCCAGAACTGCACCCACAGCTCGCGGCAAGGCCGCCCCCACTCCAGACACCAGCGCTTGCCTGGGAAAGTTTAAACAGCCCCGGACCTGCCGCCCCAATCCTGCACGGCAGACCATCGTTTTCATAGGATTATGTTTAGGGCTCCCCCCCCCCCCCCCCCCCGCACACAGCTGTTCTCAAGCACGTCCATAGGCCTTGGGGTATTGACCAGAATTGGCCAAGCGTCCTCGTGCATCGATATATTTAACCGCGCCGCCCCGTTCTGTTTTCTCTGTTTGTTTCCCCCGCGCCCCCCATCGCCAGTGCAGATTCAAACAGGGGAACGAAGGGGGGGCGGATATGGGGGGGGGATGACATGTGAGAGGGGTCGCGTGCGATGAAGATCACGATGCGGGGGCTCCCACGGACCTCCTCCACATGTGCATCGCGCGATCCTCGCCCCACAATGCGCTGTTGCAGTGCTGGGCCCCATCTCCCTTCATCATTTTCTTTCCTCCTCCTCCTCCTCCTCCCCTCCTCTCCCCTCCTCCTCCCCCTCCTCCTCCTCCTCCCGTCCTCTCCCCTCCTCCCTCCTCGTTCTCCTCGCGCCTTTTCCGCCTTTTCCCTCCTCCGTCGACGTCGTCCTCCTCCTCTTGCCCTCCCTGCCCTCCTCGGCCGCCTTCGGCTTGAGGGCCCCCTGCCCGCCGCCCCGCGCCCGTGCCCTCGCCACGCCTTCGTCCTCGCCCTCGCCCTTGGCTTTCTCTCTCTTTCCCTCGCCCTCGCCCTCGCCCTCGCGATGGCTGGCAAGACGGCGCTGGCCGTGCGGGTGCCGCAGGGGCCCCAGCCTGCGGCTGCGGGTCCCGCGGCGGCGGCGGCGGCGGGCGCGGCGCCCGCGGCCGCGGAGCCGCCGGCCGACAAGCGGCGCAGGCGCGAGGGAGGATGGACCAGAGGAAGGGCGGGGAGGGGGAGGGAGGGGGGGGGAGAGGAGAAGGAAAGGAAGGGAAGGACAGGGCGTGCGTGGAGGAGAAGGAAGGGTGATATGTGGAGGATGAGGAGGACGAGTCCAGAAGATAAGAATATGGAGGAGGACGAGGGGGCGGATGGGTTTGAGGAGGAGTGGCAGTGGGACACGCGAGAAGGAAAGAGGAATGATGAGAGCTGGGGTTCGTAGTATGATAAGGTGGAGGAGGGCACGCTGCGTCTTCATCGTGACGCCCCTTTCGTCCCCCTTCCAATTCCTGCTACTTCTCCTGCGTCGCAGTCGTAGTCCTCCTTCTCATGCCCCCCCCCTCCCGGCCTTCTCCCCCCCCTCCCTCTCCCCCCCCTCTCCCCCCTGCCGCCCCGCGCTTATCTTCCGCCGCCGCGCCCGCCAGGCTGTCGGCGGGGGGCGCCAAGGGCTGCTCTCGATGCAGCTCTGCTGACCCCGCATGCCTGCGCTGCATCGTGGTCCAGCTCTGCGGGAATGTGAACGCAGAAGACGAGAAGAGCTGGATGGCGGTGTGCGTCGAGGCGCTGGAGAGAGGAGGAGCGACGATGGAGTTGAGGAGGCGATCGTGCCACGAGATGGTCAGTCGAGAGGGTGAGGGCGCGATGAGATGGGGAGGAGACGAATGGGGGGATTGGAGGGTGGGGCGTGGATAAAAGCGAAGAGAGGTACAGGAAAGCGGACATGCGGACAAGAGGGGTGGGGCCGGGGAGGTGGACGAGAGAGCGCCCCGCCAGGCGTCAGAGCACGGCCCCTACGGCTGCGTCGGCGTCCGT